>WNWK01057031.1:0-10851 GCA_009830355.1 Cherax destructor
TTTCTAACACACACAACACAAAAAGTAGTAGTGAACAGGGCAAGATCCAGCATCAGCGAGGTCAAAAGCTCAGTGCCCCAAGGCACTGTCCTGGCACCTCTGCTGTTTCTCATCCTCATAGCAGACATAGATAAAAACACCCAGCACACTTTTGTATCATCATTTGCAGATGACACTAAAATAAGCATGAAAGTCACTACGGTAGAAGACACTGAAAAATTACAGGAGGACATAAGCAGGGTCTTCCAGTGGGCAGTGGAGAACAACATGACATTCAATGGTGATAAGTTTCAGCTGCTTAGGTATGGAAAAAATGAAGAACTCAAAAGGAACACTATATACAAAATGCAAGAGGGTCACCACATAGAACGAAAGGAACATGTAAAGGACTTGGGAATAATTATGTCTGCTGATCTGTCTTTTAAAGAGCATAACAAGACAAAGATCACAACAGCCAGGAAGATGACGAGGTGGGTATTGAGAACTTTCAAAACAAGGGAAATAATGCCGATGGTGACACTCTTCAAATCGCTAGTGCTGACGGCCCCGTTCAGGGCAGGAGAAATATCAGAGCTGGAACAAATTCAGAGATCGTTTACGGCTCACATTGAGCCATTGAAACATCTAAATTATTGGGAACGCCTTCAAGTCTTGAACATGTACTCATTGGAGCGGAGGAGAGAGAGATACATGATAATATATACCTGGAAAGTACTTGAGGGCCTGGTCCCAAATCTGCATACTGCCATAACAACATACTGGAGTGAGAGATATGGGAGAAAGTGTAAAATAAACCCAGTGAGGAGTAGGGGTGCGGTGGGGACAATACGGGAGCACTGTATTAACATTCGGGGTCTCAGACTATTCAACATCTTACCAGAAGATATCCGAAACACGGCTGGAACCAGTGTAGAAGCCTTCAAGAGGAAATTGGACAAGTATCTTCACCAGGTGCCAGATCAACCAGGCTGTGATGGATATGTGGGGCAGCGGGCCTCCAGCAGCAACAGCCTGGTTGACCAGGCAAGCACCAGACGAGCCTGGCCCATGGCCGGGCTCAGAGAGTAGATAAACTCTCGAAACTCTTCAAAGGTAAGGTAGTTTCTCTGTTGTAGAGATACCTCTACAACAGAGAAACTCACACGCCTCTTAAGCTCCCCTGAAATGCTCTGCATAACTATAGGCTTTTAACGTGCTCTCAAGTGTCACCCATTTATGTATAAATAATGTATCATGTTGAAATAAACTTGTATTTGCACAGATACTAAAACACTGATTCCACTTAAGCCCTTCTTCCTTGAAGCACAAGTCCACAAATCTTAAAAATATTTTCTCCAGTTGTGGTGGTGTGTAATGGCCGGGAGAACAGAAATTCCATATCTTCTGGACCTTGATACTGTACGTAAACCATGAGTTAACGTACGGTACTAACATCTGTAGACTCACTCGTCCAGCTGGAGACTAAACTCTCCACACATTTTTATTGCTATAATCACCTGGTCTTTTATAACACATGGTCTTAATTCTTTGACCAAATGTGTCATTTAACAGAGATATCGGTTCAATTGTCTTTTGTAGCTTCACCTCCACAAACTGTCTGCATCATCACGATTGCTGCTGGTTAAACTTACTTCCTCACCAATGATATGTTGCTTCTTTACTCTTGCAATCTTCCAAGCTGCCAGGTGTGCAACAAGTGTTGCTTCACAAGTGTTTCTTGTTGCACACAGTCAACAGCTGTGTTGCTATGACCATCCAGTCTCTACTGTTTTAGTTTCCTTTGAAAAAACTCATCTTTGTTCACAAGTGCTTTGCGCTTTCCTTTTAAGCAAGTTATGTTTGAATAACTCATTGTTCAATACTTCCCCACAAATAACACATTGTAGTTTACGTCACCTTGAGTGATGAGCCTCAAGCCAACATTAAGATATTCCTCCTACCACTACTGTTCACTTTTAACCTAACTTCCAAGTGTGAAGTAAGCAGTCTCAGAAGAATACTAGTTATGAAATAACACTGCAAGTAGTAGTAGTAGTATTGGAAGTAGTTCTAGTATTGGAAGTAGTTCTAGTATTGGAAGTAGTTCTAGTATTGGAAGTAGTTCTAGTATTGGAAGTAGTTCTAGTATTGGAAGTAGTTCTAGTATTGGAAGTAGTTCTAGTATTGGAAGTAGTTCTAGTATTGGAAGTAGTTCTAGTATTGTAAGTAGTTCTAGTATTATAAGTAGTTCTAGTAATGGAAGTAGCAGTAGTAGTAATAGTAGTAGTATGTAGTATTGGAAGTAGTTCTAGTAATGGTAGTAGTAGTAGTAATAGTATAATGGTAGTAATAGTATAATGGTAGTAGTATTAGTAGTATAATGGTGGTAGTAGTAGTATAATGGTGGTAGTAGTAGTAATAATAGTAGTATGATGGTAGTAGTAGTAATAATTAATACTAATACTAGAAATAAAATCGTACAGTTCCATGGTGACCCCAATTCAAATGGCCTGCGACCAATTTTTGGGTCATGACCCTTTCAGGGACACCTCCATACAAACCTCACATTTCTTTATTAATTGAGGAAGCTAATATTCTCATTAAGCTGTATATTCTGGATTTTTCCATATTTGTGGGAAGCAATTGATCCAACAAACACTATCATCATGACCAGTTTCCATTTTGAGAGAAAGTTTTTTCGCCCGAAAAAATCCCTGATATAGTTCAGCGTTTTTCGCCATTTTCGGCCAGATTTTCAAAATTACTTAAAATCACACCCAGGGTACTAATTTCTATGCTGATTCAGAATATACACTTAAAAATGTAAAATCAGATAATTTTAGCACCATAGGAGGCCCTCTTTTCCCAGTACAGTGGACCCCCAGATTACGTCATTATTTAGTTCCAGAATGCTGTTCAAGTGCTGTTACCGAACGAATTTGTTCCCATAAGGAATAATGTGAATTAGATTAGTCCTTTTAGACCCCAAAAATACACTTACATAATTGTTCGAGTTTGGAGCAGTACATAATCCGGGGGTCCACTGTAGTTCCTAATTGAGGAAGCTAATATTCTCATTAAGCTGTATATTCTGGATTTTTTCATGTTTGTGGGGAGCAATTGATCCAACAAACACTATCATCATGACCAATTTCCATTTTGAGAGAAAGTTTTTTTGGCCGAAAAAATCCCTGATAGTATATTCAGCGTTTTTCGCCGTTTTCGGCCGGATTTTCAAAATTACTTAAAATCACACCAGGGGTACTATTTTCTATGCTGATTCAGAATATACACTTAAAAATGTAAAATCAGATCATTTTAGCACCACACGAGGCCCTCTTTTCCCAGTACAGTGGACCCCCGAGTTTCGTAAACCCCGGAAATCGTACATTTATGTAAGTATAATATTGTAAGTGCTTGTGGAAAAGTATTTTTGGGGGTCTGAAATAGACTAACCTACGTGACATTTTTTCTTAAGGGGGTAAATTCGTTCAGTAATGGCACTTGAGCAGACTTCAGGAGTGAAGTTTTTACGAAACTCGGGGGTCCACTGTAATTCCTAATTGAGGAAGCTAATACGTATTCTCATTAAGCTGTATATTCCGGATTTTTCCATGTTTGTGGGGAGCAATTGATTCAACAAACACTATCATCATGTGGGGAATTGTGAGACTACCTGTATGGACTTAACCGCCACTTACAGATAATCTCAATGGGAGGTGACCGACTAATATTTACCACAGTCACTCCTGCGAGGTGTGAGAAAACTTAAGCCGTTCTGGTTGCTGAAACGGCTCCCTTCGATATTCTCACACTCTAAACCCACGTCCGCTCTGGACCAGTTATATAAATTGATTGACCAGTTATATAAATTGATTGACCAGTTATATAAATTGATTGTGGACTGTATATTTTAGTATTAGACTGATTAGAAAGAAAGAGAAGAGAGTACACAATTATACAACCATCACTCACCCCTTGTCATTGATGGTCGTTGGAGATCATTGGCATAGCCATAGCAAGTATTCATCATTGCAACCTATCTACTGGCCAGCGATACAGTTACAACAATAAAAGTACTTACTGTGGGGAGGAGACAGTCCTCTCAGCAGTCTTCCTCTGGTGGAACTCGTTATCTTGCCGGTAAATACAAGTCTCCCAGCAAGATGATGTTGAATTCGTTGTCCCGATGAGACAAGAGAACGTTGATTCCCTTGATCTCTCTACAGTCCTCGAGACTGGACTGATAAATTAACATGTGGTTGATCTGGAAGTAGCGACTCGTATCATTTCGCGCATCCCCTTCATTTTTGTTTATTCATACAACTTCATTCACTGTTCACACGACGATTTAATGTCTCACTGGTTTGCACTCTTTCACCGTCTATGTATTGAGATTCAAAGTCGATGAGAGGAGCTGTAAACGACCATCTCCTTCGTACTCAACATGGCGGCCTCGGGTAGCGTCCCTTCACCCGTCGGCACACGATGTATTTCTTTTCCCTCCAATTCCTTATAAAGCTGATTCACTGGACTTTAATGTCCCACAATGTTCACCGATAATAATTCACACCATTTCCACCATGAAAGTCACCCAGAATCAGGGTTTCGTCTTCACCAAGTTGAGTATGTAATCACACCACCTGAGTCACTGTTAGGCCTACCGTACAAAGATTCACTGTGCCGGTGACATTCACTATTTAACTCATTATCACTATTACAGTGATTCCCGGATTTAATGTCCCCCATTATACGCCTAACACACTCATAACACTTCCTAATTACAAAGTGGAGCCAACCATCATATTTGGCCAGCGAATCCGCCAAATACCAGACCCCATACCGGTCTGGGTACCCTATTCTGTGGGTATTCCCGCGTGACTGCTTCCTCTGTCCTCTGCCTACTTGAATCGCGTCACCCTCCACTCCCCTCTGCCCATGTCTGTCTGATGGTTCTAATTTCATGCCCAGACAAATGTTAAACCAACAACAACACATTAATGGTCTCTCTTCACATTGGAAAGTTTATCGAATATAACTTTCGGAAAATACCCAATATTTTCCACACATCATGACCAATTTCCATTTTGAGAGAAAAAGTTTTTTCGCACTAGGGGTACTATTTTCTATGCTGATTCAGAATATACACTTAAAAGTGTAAAATCAGGTCATTTTAGCACCATACGAGGCCCTCTTTTTCCCAGTAATTCCTAATTGAGGAAGCTAATATTCTCATTAAGCTGTATATTCTGGATTTTTTTATGATTGTGTGGAGCAATTGATCCAACAAACACTATCATCATGACCAATTTCCATTTTGAGAAAAAGTTTTTTCGCGTTTTTCAGCGTTTTTTTACCATTTTCGGCCGGATTTTCAAAATTACTTAAAAATCTCACCGATGGTACTATTTTCTATGCTGATTCAGAATATACACTTAAAAATTTAAAATCAGATCATTGTAGTACCATATGAGGCCCTCTTTTCCCAGTACATAATTCCTAATTGAGGTAGCTAATACAGTGGACCCTCGGTTAGCGACCGTAATCCATTCCAGGAGCTAGGCCTTTAACCGAAATGGCCTTTAACCAAAATAATATTCCCCATAAGAATTAATGTAAATACAATTAATCCGTTCCAGACAAAAATATTCACCAAAAAATATTTTTTTTAACAATTAAATTAGTATTACATACCTTTATTGAAGACTAATGCTGGCTTCTGCAAGATAGGGAGGAGGAAATAGAGAGGAGTTAGTTTTTGGAAGGGGAATCTCCCTACAAAAGGACTTCAGGTAACAAGTCCCTCTCTGGGGTTACTTCCCTTCTTTTTCTTTTAATGCCACTAGGACCAGCTTGAGTCACTAGAACCTTGTCTAGAAAAATAACTGTCCAGAGTGCTCTGTTTCTGGTGCCTCTTTAACATTTCCCTGAAGTGGGACAAGGTTTTGTCACTAAACATGTTGCAGATATGGCTTGTTTCAGCTTGGTCAGGATGGTGTTTTTCAACAAAACTTTGTAACCTATTCCACACATTTCCTTAATCACTGTGAAGCAAGTTCCTGAGCTGTGGTCTGTTGCTGTTCCAGATGAAACTCTTCCACATCCTCACCACTCACCTCCAACCCCAGGCTGTTCCCCAATGTCACAATATCTTCCACAACAGGCACAGGGTCGTCAGCTTCAAATCCTTCAAAATCCCTCTGTTGGACACAATCTGGCCACAGTGGTCTCCAAGCAGAGTTCAAAGTCCTGGTAGTCACTCCCTCCCAAGCCTTACCTATAAGGCCTATGCAGTTGTAGATATTGAGGTGAATCTTCCAGAACTCTCTAAGGGTCAATTCAGTGTCTGAGGTCATTTCAAAGCACTTCTGAAACACTGCTTTAGTGTACAGTTTCTTGAAGTTAGAAATGACCTGCTGGTCCATGGGCTTGAGAAGAGTGGTGTTAGGAGGCAAGAACTTCACTTTTATAAATTTGAAGTTCCTAGACATTTGGTCTTCCAAGTCTGGAGGATGTTAAGGAGCATTGTCCAGTATCAGGAGGCACTTGAGTCCCAAATTGTTATCCTGAAGGTATTTTTTCACACTTGGGCCAAACACATCATCAACCCAATCTTTGAAAATTGACCTTGTGACCCATGCATTTTGACTTGATTTCCACATCACACACAATCTTTTCTTGTGAACATTGTGTTTCGTGAACACTCTGGGAGTTTCAGAGTGATACACGAGTAAAGGCTTCACTTTGAAATCCCCACTTGCATTGCTACACAACATGAGAGTTAGCCTGCCTTTCATAGGCTTGTGTCCACACAGTGTCTTTTCTTCCTGCATGATGTAGGTCCTGTTGGGCATTTTCTTCCAAAACAGCCCTGTTTCGTCACAGTTAAACACTTGTTGGGGTTTCAGATTTTCACTCTTTTTTTTATGTAGTCCTGAAATTCCTGCACAAACTTTTCAGCAGAATGTTTGTCTGAACTTGCAGCCTCACCATGCCTTACAACACTGTGTATGCCACTACGCTTCTTAAATCTCTCAAACCATCCTTTGCTGGCCCTAAATCCACTACCAGCAGCACTTGTTCCAGGAGTTTTCTTCACAAGATCTTCATGCAAAGGCCTTGCCTTCTCACAAATAAAAGACTCCACTACACTGTCTCCCACCATTTATTTTTCTTTAATACACAATAATAATAACTTTTCCATTTGTTCCATTATTGGTGACCTTTGTTTCGTAAGCACATTTACTCCTTTAGCAACATCAGCCTCCTTGATCTGTTCTTTCTTTGACAGGATGGTTGTAATTGTTGATTTGTTTTTCCCAAACATCCTGGCAAGTTCCAGCACCCGCATACCACTCTCATATTTCTCAATCACTTCTCTCTTAAATTCCATGGTATTTCTCACTCTCTTTGCCACAGGAACTTTACTAGGAACTTTCTTGGGAGCCATGGTTACTTATTTCGCAGTTGCACTGGCAAAAAACACTGGAAAACAAGCGAAATGTTTGTATGAATTAGCAGAAGCTTCCTTACGTACTGAGAGACACAAACAAACTGAAGCGCAAGCGTCCCCAGCCGGCGGGTTGACGTGTCCAATACGGCCGCTAACCGGAATAACGGCCGCTAACCGGGAGCCGTAAAACCGGCCGCTAACTGAGTTGGTCGTTAACAGGAACGGCCGCTAAACGAGGGTCCACTGTATATACAAATGTACTGTCACTGGACACTTTCCTAGAACTCCTGAAGCTTGTGGAATTCTTTGAAACATGGGTATATGCACAGTGGAGTTTTACACTCCTCACACATAAAACAAGTGTCTCTGCATTTTTGTGTGCATTTTGTGGTATGTGCACAGGCAAAACACCTCTTCTGAGCACTTTTCTTGAAAGGAGTAGCCGGCAGTTGTATAGGGTAGTGATCACCAGGCCTCAAACGAGAGGGCATGTGTTGATAATTTCGTAGACGCTGGTCTATTGCAGGTGTTGGTCCTTGGTACAGTGGATCCTCGAGTTTCGGTCACCTCGGAAATCGAACAATTATGTAAGTTTAATATTGTAAGTGCTTTTGTATGTGTATTTTTGGGGGTCTGAAAGGACTACTCTAACAAACAAACAAACAAACAAACAAATTTTATTTCATTGCAGATTGCAGATTACATAGGTATCGGTAGTTACAATGTAAATTGAGTGCAAGGAGAGCCACTGACATGCCATGACATTAGGGGCAGCTTATTCTAGTCCTTAAAAACTATGTACTTAATATTAGAGAAATTTATTGAGTTTATTCTAGTTAAAAATTATTTTCAAAATTACAATATGATGAAATTTTACTGTTTAAATTATTATATAATGATATTAGATATTAGATTGTTACAGGTGTTAAGATTCTTGAATGATAATATGGAATTGAGATTATCTTAAGGAAAATAACATTGAGCATTTTTGACATTAACTTATAATATGAGTAGGGGGTAACATAATAGTAACATACGTATTATTAAAAATTGAGATTATCGTATAGGAAAGTAATAATGAGCATTTTTCAACGTAGTTTATAGTATGATCATTTAGTTTTGGGTGAGTAGGTGGTTTTTGAGTTGAGTCTTAAATTGATTTTCAGACAAGATTATCTTAATATTTTTTTTTTTTTATTAACACATCGGCCGATTCCCACCAAGGCAGGGTGGCCCGAAAAAGAAAAACTTTCATCATCATTCACTCCATCACTGTCTTGCCAGAAGGGTGCTTTACACTACAGTTATAAAACTGCAACATTTACACCCCTCCTTCAGAGTGCCGGCACTGTACTTCCCATCTCCAGAACTCAAGTCCGGCCTGCCGGTTTCCTGAATCCCTTCATAAATGTTACTTTGCTCACACTCCAACAGCACGTCAAGTATTAAAACCATATGCCTCCATTCACTCCTATCAAATACGCTCACACATGCTTGCTGGAAATCCAAGCCCTCGCACACAAAACTTCCTTTACCCTCCCTCCAACCTTTCCTAGGCCGACCCCTACCCCGCCTTCCCTCCACTACAGATTTATACACCTCGAAGTCACTCTGTCTCGTCCATTCTCTCTACATGTCCAAACCACCTCAACAACCCCTCCTCAGCTCTCTGGACAATCGTTTTGGTAATCCTGCACCTCCTCCTAATTTCCAAACTCCGAATTCTCTGCATTATATTCACACCACACATTGACCTCAGACATGACATCTCCACTGCCTCCAGCCTTCTCCTCGTTGCAACATTCATCACCCATGCTTCACACCCATATAAGAGCGTTGGTATAACTATACTCTCATACATTCCCCTCTTTACTTCCATGGACAAGGTTCTTTGTCTCCACAGACTCCGAAGTGCTCCACTCACCCTTTTCCCCTCATCAATTCTATGATTCACCTCATCCTTCATAGACCCATCCTACATAGGTTGATATGAACACGGGATATATCAAAAAGTGATCTGTGTCTTGTGTTGTGGTCATGGGTCCTATTAAAGTTGGTGAGGAGAATTTTGAGCAGAGGGTTTATATTAGAGTGTAAAGTTTTATATATGTAGTATGCACAAGAGTAAGTAAGTATGTTCTTTTTCCTTAAGGGAACAAATTCGTTCGGTAATGGCACTTGAGCAGCCTTCTGGAATGAATTATGACCGAAACTCGGTGGTCCACGTACTTGAATATTATTTGTCTGATGACTGACAAACAAAATTCACCATATTTTGGTTTGTTGTTGGCCTTCAGCATGGAAATGTCAAGAAGATGGAAAAAAGTTTTATGTACCACTTATAACTCTTGCGAACACAATCAGCAAACCCAATCTGCATGTCACATTTGTCCACTAAGCGCATATTGAGGTTGTAGTCCATCACAGCTGCAGGTTTTAGTCTCTCTATTCTGCCTTCCACTGTCTACCATTTCGTGTCGGTGAACTGATGTCAACAATGTGACATCACATTTGTCTTGCCACCGAAATGCCATGATGTCATTGGCAGCAAACACCTGCATTTCACCTCTACGAGTGCCTGCGTCGAACCTAGGCATATGTTTACGATTTTCACGCACTGTGCCACACACTTCTGTCATGTTCACTCGCAAGAAATCACTGAGTGAAGGGCTTGTGTACCAGTTATCAGTATGTAATATATGCCCCTTACCAAGATATAGTTCCATCATTGTTCTAACCACATCACCAGAGATACCTAATAACTTCGTGATATCTCTCAATGTATTACTGCCAGTGTACACAATTATATCCAGAACTAGACCACTTTTGCAATCACACAGTACAAATAACTTTATACCAAAGCGTTTCCTCTTGCTTAGTATATACGTACTGCTTGAACGACAGTCTGCCTTTGAACAAAATCAAAGACTCATCAATAACAAGCTTCCTGAAGAGATAAAAATACATACAGCACTTTTGTTTCAGGTACATGAACACATTCCTGATCTTATATAACTTATCATTTCTGTCAGGCCTTGTTTTGTCTGAGAAGTGTAGCATACGTAACAGTATCAAAAATCGATTCACTGGTATAACATCACTAAAACCTGGGGTTGAAATCAGGCATTCCGTCAACCACTATGTGGTGACAGTGTGCTTATACACATGTGGCATAAGCATTATTGTGGCAAAGAACAGGTACATCTCTGCCACAGTTGTGTCCTTCCACTGGTGTAGCCGTGAATTTGGTGAAAGAAATGTGTTTGCCATGGTGTACTCATAGTATGTGTTGCTTCCTGACAATAATTTCCATCAGGGGTTCATCAAGAATAACTGAAAGCATTCCACTTCAGTAGCATTGTTCCCATGTGTACACGATGGCAGTACAGTGGACCCCGCTATTCGAACGGCTCGGCAGT
>WNWK01057032.1:0-10850 GCA_009830355.1 Cherax destructor
ATGGAAGAGGGTAAGGTACCTAGGGATTGGCAGAGAGCGTGTATTGTTCCTTTGTATAAAGGCAAAGGGGACAAAAGAGAGTGCAAAAATTATAGGGAATAAGTCTGTTGAGTGTACCTGGTAAAGTGTATGGTAGAGTTATTATTGAAAGAATTAAGAGTAAAACAGAAAGCAGGATAGCAGATGAACAAGGGGCTTTAGGAAAGGTAGGGGGTGTGTAGACCAAGTGTTTACAGTGAAACATATAGGTGAACAGTATTTGGATAAGGGTAAAGATGTTTTAGTGGCATTTATGGATTTGGAAAAGGCGTATGATAGGGTAGATAGGGGGCAATGGGCAGATGTTGCAGGTGTATGGAATAGGAGGAAGGTTACTGAAAGCAGTGAAGAGTTTTTATGAGGATAGTGAGGCTCAGGTTAGTGTGTGTAGGAGGGAAGGGGACTATTTCCCAGTAAAAGTGGGCCTTAGACAAGGATGTGTGATGTCACCGTGGTTGTTCAATATATTTATAGATGGGGTTGTAAGAGAAGTGAATGCGAGGGTCTTGGCAAGAGGTGTTGGGCTAAAAGATAAAGAAGCAAATACAAAGTGGGAGTTGTCACAGTTGCTTTTTGCTGATGACACTGTGCTTTTGGGAGATTCTGAAGAGAAGTTGCAGAGGTTGGTGGATGAATTTGGTAGGGTGTGTAAAAGAAGAAAATTGAAAGTGAATATAGGAAAGAGTAAGGTGATGAGGATAACAAAAAGAATAGGTGACGAAAGATTGGATATCAGATTGGAGGGAGAGAGTATGGAGGAGGTGAATGTATTCAGATATTTGGGAGTGGACATGTCGGCGGATGGGTCTATGAAGGATGAGGTGAATCATAGAATTGATGAGGGGAAAAGGGTGAGTGGAGCACTGGAGTCTGTGGAGACAAAGAACCTTGTCCATGGAAGTAAAGAGGGAATGTATGAGAGTATAGTTATACCAACGCTCTTATATGGGTGTGAAGCATGGGTGATGAATGTTGCAACGAGGAGAAGGCTGGAGGCAGTGGAGATGTCATGTCTGAGGTCAATGTGTGGTGTGAATATAATGCAGAGAATTCGGAGTTTGGAAATTAGGAGGAGGTGCGGGATTACCAAAACGATTGTCCAGAGAGCTGAGGAGGGTTGTTGAGGTGGTTTGGACATGTAGAGAGAATGGAACGAGACAGAGTGACTTCGAGAGTGTATAAATCTGTAGTGGAGGGAAGGCGGGGTAGGGGTCGGCCTAGGAAAGGTTGGAGGGAGGGGTAAAGGAAGTTTGTGTGCGAGGGCTTCGACTTCCAGCAAGTATGTGTGAGCGTATTTGATAGGAGTGAATGGAGGCATATGGTTTTTAATACTTGACATGCTGTTGGAGTGTGAGCAAAGTAACATATATGAAGGGATTCAGGGAAACCGGCAGGCCGGACTTGAGTTCTGGAGATGGGAAGTACAGTGCCGGCACTCTGAAGGAGGGGTGTTAATGTTGCAGTTTTATAACTGTAGTGTAAAGCACCCTTCTGGCAAGACAGTGATGGAGTGAATGATGATGAAAGTTTTTCTTTTTCGGGCCACCCTGCCTTGGTGGGAATCGGCCGATGTGTTAATAAAAAAAAAAAAAAAATGTGTGTTATAGCATCGTTTGTGCTCTTGTTGGTCCTGAATCCAAATTGACAGGGCTTTAGTACATTGTGTGAGACGAGGTAGGAATAGATCTGTTTATGAATTAATTTTTCGAAGATTTTAGAAAGCAGTGGTAAATTTGAGATTGGTCTATAATTGTTCAAGTCAGTTTGGTCACCTCCTTTGTGGATCGGGGTGACCCTAGCTATTTTGAGAATTGATGGGAAGGTTGAAGATTCAATGGATTTATTGAATAATGCTGCTATAATTGGTGACAGTACATGTGTAGCTTTTTGTACATAAAGGGTGGTAAGCTGTTTATGTCTCCTGCTTTGTTTTTAAGGGTGTTGATTATGAGTGAGACTTCAATTGAGTTGGTAGGAGCTAGGAATAGTGTATTTGGGTAGGTGTTGGTGAGGTAGTCTGTTGGACGAGTGTTCGAGCTTGGGATCCTACTCGCTAGATTCTTTCCTATGGTGGAGAAGAAAACATTAAGTCTGTTTGCTGTCTCAGTTGGTGAGAGTAGGGTTCGTCTGTTTTTGATAATTTGATGGTATTGTTCGTGGACATCTTTTTATTTCCTAGAATTGTAGATAGGGTTTTCCAGGTCTTTTCATATCACCTTTTACGGTCTGGAGTCTGTTCTCATAATACAATTTTTTGGACCTTCTTATCAGGCTAGTAAGGATTGATGAGTAGCGTTTGGATTGTTCTCTGGTTATTAGACCCCTTCTATATTGTTTTTCATATTAGTGCCTCTTATTTATGGATTTAAGGATGCTGGGTGTTAGCCAGGGATTGTTAAGTCTCTTAGCTGTGATCTGTTTAGTTTTTTCGGGCAATGTCTGTTATAGAGGTTATGTGTTTTAAGAAAGTTCTTGATGCATTCATTAGTATCTGAATGTGTTTCCAATTCATTAAGCCAGTCAATGTTCGTCATAGCTGATATAAAATTATTAACAGCAGACTCATTATGTAGTCTGAAGGTAACTTTTGCAATTTCTTTGGGCAGAATGCCTAGGTTAGTTATGAGAAAGGTAGGGTAGTGGTCTGTGGTGTTTTCTGTGATTATGCCTGATTTTAGAGGAGATATTGTGTTAGTTCAGATGTGGTCTAGTAACGAGGTACTATTATCGGAGATTCTTGTAGGTTTTGATATTGTTGGTAGTAATAAGCAGTTGCTCATAGTGCTTTACTGCCCCCTTTGTGGAGTGGGGCTATGTCTATTGTTTTTAGTAACTGCGGGACGATCCCAGCAAAAGGCTGCAGTCAGGATGATGATAAATTCCCACTCTAGACAGCATACTCCACCTATATTCAGAACCTTAAAACTACTCACCATAAAAAATATTCATACCTATTCATGTGCCTTCTACATACATAAAACTCTACATGCTAATATCAACCCTGCGCTCAGAATTCTCCTCAACAACTTTAATAGGTCCCACGAACATGACACAAGACACAGATCACTATTTGACATACCTCGAGTCCATACTAACCAATGTAAAAATTCTATGCACATAAAGGGAGCCAGAATCTGGAATTCATTACCAGTAAATATCAAGTTAACCTTGTCGGAAAATCAATTCAAGACTCTTCTCAAAAATCACCTACTCACCCTATACTAAATACTCATACTGTAACAAACTTTCAAACCCAATATTATTTTACTTAAGAAGTTCTCAATTTGATATGTTCATCCTCCTTAACACTTGTTGCAATTTCATATCATCATATTGTCATTTAAAATCTTATAGTATCATCATTTTCTTAATTTGAAATAAAATATATATCTAGAAGAAACTCTAAAAACTATTTCTAGTATTGTTATTATACTAGTATAGCATCAACATACTGTAATTTGAAATAAATTATACAACTAGATTAAACTCAACCAATTTCTCTTGTATTGTCTTTTAATAGTACAGTGGTACCTCGACTTACGATGGTCCCCAAACTCACCCTTGTATGTAAGTTTATTTTTTTAAATGCTTTTGTAAGTGTAATTTTGGGGGTCTAAAAGGACTAGTCTATTTTACAACATTTCTTAAGGAGATAAATTCGTTTGGTAATGACACTTGAACAGCATTCTAGAATGAAAAAATATCGTAAGTCGAGGTACCACTGTATGTATAACCATATAATAATTTAAATAATACAGAACTAGAATAAACTCAATCAATTTCTTTAGCATTAAGTACTTAGTGAATAAGTCTCTAGAATAAACTGCCCCTAATGCCATGGCATGCCAGTGGCTCTCCTTGCATTACAGTTTTATAATTGTTTTATAATTGTAACTACCAATAACATTGTACACTTGTAACATGCATTGAAATAAAAATTATTATTATTATTATTATTATGCTCCCTCTCCATAGGATGTTAAAAGCATGTGATAGGGGCTTCTTGCAGTTCTTGATGAACACGGAGTTCAATGAGTCTGGGTCTGGAGCGGAGTGCATGGGTATGTCATTTATTGCCTTTTCAAAGTCATTTGGCGTTGTGGTGATGTCAGAAAGGCATGCGTCTGTCAAGTTCTGTGGCACTCTCATAAAAAATTCATTTAGGTTTTCGATTTTCAGTCTGGTTAGTGGCTCGCTAAAAACTGAGTCATACTGGGATTTAAGTAACTCACTCATTTCCTTGCTGTCATCTGTGTAGGACCATCCCGTTTAAGTAGGGGCCCAATATTGGTTGTTGTTCTCGACTTTGATTTTGCATAGGAAAAGAAATACTTTGGGTTTCTTTCAATTTCATTTATGGCTTTTGATTCTTCCCGCGACTCTTGATTCCTGTAAGATTCTTTTAGTTTTAATTCGATTTTTGCTATTTCTCTGACTAGTGTCTCCCTACGTATTTCAGAGATATTGGCCTCCTGTAGCCGCTCCATTATTCTTTGCCTTCGCCTGTATAGGGAGCGCCTCTCTCTTTCTAGTTTGCATCTTATCCTCCTTTTCCTTAAGGGAATTTTCCTTGAGCAAACCTCAAGTACCACAGAGTTAATATGTTCTAGACATAGGTTAGGATCCGTGATGCTTAGGCAATCTTCCCAGTTTATATCATTTAGGACTTGGTTTACTTGGTCCCACCTTATGTTTTTGTTATTGAAGTTGAATTTGGAGAAAGCTCCCTCGCGGCTGATAACATTTTGTTGATCTGGGGCTCTCCGCATGCATGTCTGGACCTCTATTATGTTGTGATCTGAGTATATTGTTTTTGATATGATGACATTTCGTATCAGATTATCATTGCTGGTGAAGATAAGGTCCAGCGTATTCTTTAATCTTGTGGGCTCTACTATTTGCTGGTTTAAGGTGAACTTGGTGCAGATATTTAAAAGTTCATGCATGTGTGAATTTTCATCTGAGTTGCCTCCTGGTGTTATCTCTGCTACTACATTGTTTGCAATGTTCCTCCATTTTAGGTGCCTGAGGTTGAAATCCCCCAGTAGCAAGATGTTGGGGGCAGGAGCTGGAAGATTTTCCATACAGTGGTCAATTTTCAGAAGCTGTTCCTGGAATTGTTGGAACGTTGCATCCAGGGGCTTGTAGACAACCACGATGACGAGGTTTTGATTCTCGACCTTTATTGCTAATACTTCAACTACATCATTTGAGGCATTTAGTAGTTCTGAACATATAAGTGACTCTGTGATATACAGGCCAACCCCCCCTTTTTGCCTGTTCACTCTGTCACACCTGTATAGGTTGTAGCCCGGGATCCATATTTCATTGTCCAAGTGATCTCTTATGTGGGTCTCTGTGAAAGCCGCAAACATAGCATTTGACTCTGTAAGCAGTCCACGAATGTAAGGTACCTTGTTGTTTGTTGCTGACTTGAGACCCTGTATATTAGCAAAGATGAATGTAGTTGGATTGGTGGTATGGGGGGGGCCTTTTTTTCCTGGCACTAATATCTGTTGTAATGGAGTGGAGGCCATTGACTGTGATTCCACTCCAGAAATGATTGCATTTGGTGTACAATTTCTGCCATTTCCTGCCAGCTTTTTTTCCTTCCTGGCACTAAAAAACCTCTCTCTCCGGAGTGGCTGTGGCTACCCAGGTTTTGCCATGGTCTGGATGTTCTGTATCGCCTCGTATTTTATTTGCATGTGTAAGTGTTTGGACAATCTTACCTCTTTAAGTTATTTTTATTGTTATTATTTGGGTGTTTGATAAGGTCCCCTAAAACTCCGTCCGCTTATTGAATCCGGACAAAGATACCAGTTTTGAATCCAGTCAATGGTTTCCTTATTTCTTGGATCTGACGAGATCCAGTGTCACTTATTTAATGAATCCTGTAGGGATTGTTTGGGTTACGCGAGACAGACTACTGGAAGATGATTAAACAGAGTAATAATGATCGGTATGGTACAAAAGTAAAACTTGCGTGTTGGAGATAAAAACCGGTTCTTCTGGCAGCTCTTACTGTATGGGCGGCCGTACCTCTGGCCCCCTGGTTTACCTCTGGCACCCTCTTTACTTCTGGCACCCTGGTAAACCTCACCCCGCTTTAACACCTGGGTTTCCGTGCACTTATGGTACACTCTACTGGGTTTAGTTTTTGTTTTTTCTACACCACAACACTGCTGTTTTTTCTATGATGACTGGAAGATATATGGACTTATGTTGGTGAAATCGTTCACTGACAACTCACAACACGACACTGTTTATCGCATTTTTCAGCTGGACAAATTACGTATTTCCTCAGGATTGTGCACCTTTTCGTATTTCATAGATTTTTATATCAATGTAATCACTAGATTTTGGTCAGGTATACTAACAGTTTAAAATGATCAATACACGGACTTGCGTGGTAAGGACCCGGCGGCCGCTGGCAACTGATTTCAAACACGAAACTTGTTAGGCCTACACTTCCGCCTTTGTTTTCACTTTAACATCTATTAACTTATCTGTATACTACGGCACCACTGATATATTCACTATACAGATCTATCTTCACCCTATTTTCAGGGAGACTTTCCTTCCTCTGACAAATAAACGTTCTGTTTTGTTATTTCACACGGCACTTAAGTTCCCCTCTGGCTTTATGGCACTATGTTCTGGCACACTAATTTCCTTGTTTTTGACTCTGTATAACTGTTTTCTGCCTGGTTTGTTGCGAGCACTGGAGGGATGTACCTTATAAGATCACTGGCACAGTTTTAAGGTTCTAGCACGTAAAGGAGACCACGAAAAACATGAAAAAACACAGAACAGGACGGACGCGTGTACAGGCAGATGCCCTGATTTATTGGGGGGGGGATCTTTTTTTCCTGGCACTAATACATATCTGTTGTAATGGAGTGGAGGCCATTGACTGTGATTTCACTCCAGAAATGATTGCAGTTGGTGTACAATTTCTGTCATTTCCTGCCAGCTTTTTTTACATTCCTGGCACTAAAAAAACCTCTCTCTCCGGAGTGGCTGTGGCTACCCAGGTTTTGCCATGGTCTGGATGTTCTGTGTCGCCTCGTACCCTTTAGGTGGTATGCCTGGCAATATAAGTTATAGCACTGTCTTTCCTGAATTGATGTGTGGCACATTTCAGGGTGGAAAAACTTACAGGACGGGAGGTTGCATTTGCCTGTTTTCATATGGGCACGGCATTTTCTGGGGTGATCATAATTGCATGTCCCATCTGATTTCCCAGATTTTCCATGCCTGCAGATACCAAGTGCATAATATTCATATAGGCGTGGTTTCCGTTTGCCCTGGTTTTTTGTGACTGTGTTGCCCATTGGTGGGTGTGTTCCTGTCTCGTGTCTGTCTTCGTTACTAGTGCTAACAATGGAACCTTCAACTTTTTCCAGTAATTTATCTTCAGTATTTCCCTGGGCATTCCCTTGATTACTATCTACCGTGGTATTGCTAGTTTGTAACACTGTTTTATGTGTGTCCTTGTCTACACCTGTTTCCCCATCATTTATTTCACTAGAGCTACTGTCCCTCTTCAGGTCACTATCATTTATTTCTCCATTCTTACATTTACTGGTTACCATTTCAACATCTGTACCAGGGGCGGTAGCACCATCTGGCCCATATTTCTCACTTTCCCAACTATTATAGAAAGCTGTCATGTTTTTTATGAAGTCCAATTTAGTGTTGTCATCTTTTAATATCGATGTGATTTTATTCCACAGTTCGGTCTCATTTGGACATACCCAGAAACACTTCCCTTGTTTAATATCTCGTGTAGTAGATTCTTGGATGTCTACACAAGGGGCATGGCAGCATTTACCACAAAAGGTGCATGTAATCCATGCAGAGGAACGTTTGTTTGTGTGTTTGCATACTACACAGGGTTTCATGATTGATTTTGTTGGTTGTTTTACTGTATATTCTACTAATAGCTTCCCTGAAGTGGTGATCCGTCTATTTGTATTGTATCTATTTTATTTGCATGTGTAAGTGTTTGGACAATCTTATCTCTTTAAGTTATTGTTGTTATTATTATTATTATTATTATTATTATTATTATTATTATTATTATTATTATTATTATTATTATCTACTGTCACTAAGCTGTTTGCTGTTATTGGGGTTGTGGGTGTGTGGTGGGGGTTGTGGGTGTGTGGTGGGGGTTGTGGGTGTGTGGTGGGGGTTGTGGGTGTGTGTGGGGTTGGGTGTGTAGTGGGCTGTGGTGTAGTGGGGCTGTGGGTGTGTGGTGGGGCTGTGGATGTGTGGTGGGGGTTGAGGATGTGTGGTGGGGATTGTGAGTGTGGTGGGTTGAGGATGTGTGGTGGGATTGTGAGTGTGGTGGGTTGTGGGTGGGTTGTGGGTGTGTGGTGGGGTTGTGGGTGTGTGGTGGGGTTGTGGGTGTGTGGTGGGGTTGTGGGTGTGTGGTGGGGTTGTGGGTGTGGTGGGGTTTGGGGTGTGGTGGGGTTGTGGGTGTGGTGGGGTTGTGGGGTGTGGTGGGGTTGTGGGTGTGTGGTGGGGTTGTGGGTGTGGTGGGGTTGTGGGTTGTGGTGGGGTTGTGGGTGTGTGGTGGGGGTTGTGGGTGTGTGGTGGGGGTTGTGGGTGTGGTGGGGTTGTGGGTGTGTGGTGGGGTTGTGGGTGGTGGGGGTTGTGGGTGTGGTGGTGGTGGGGGTTGTGGGTGTGTGGGGGGATTGTGGGTGTGTGGTGGGGGTTGTGGGTGTGTGGTGGGTTGTGGTATGGTTGGGTTGTGGGTGTGTGGTAGGTTGTGGGTGTGTGGTAGGATTGTGGGTGTGTTGGGGGTTGTGGGTGTGTGGTATGGTTGTGGGTGTGTGGTAGGGTTGTGGGTGTGTGGAAGGGTTGTGGGTGTGTGGTAGGGTTGTGGTGTGGTGGTTGTGGGTGTGTGGTAGGGTTGTGGGTGTGTGGTAGGGTTGTGGGTGTGTGGTAGGGTTGTGGGTGTGTGGTAGGGTTGTGGGTGTGTGGTAGGGTTGTGGGTGTGTGGTAGGGTTGTGGGTGTGTGGTAGGGTTGTGGGTGTGTGGTAGGGTTGTGTGTGTGTGGTAGGGTTGTGGGTCTATTGTGGGGTTGTAGGTGTGGTGGGTGTTGGTACATACGTACTTGTGGTGGGTGTTGGTACGTACGTACTTCACAGCTTCACAATACGAATACGTACTTCTTTCTTTGTTGAGTTTATAAGGGTCAGTGACAGCTGATTCAGTATGGCGCCCGGCTTGCTAGTGTTTAGGTAATACTTGTTGCAAAAAACTGAACCATGAAACGAAAGTAACAAAAGTTCCGTTTTAAATAGAAATAGAAACTTGAAATTTCATATTAGATCCGGTGGACGCCCTTGCCAAGCCCCAGCAGAGAGAGAGACGCCCACACCCCAACCTTTGTTCAGTGACCGGCTTCCCTCCAAAGTGGTGATGCCGAGTGTGATGAGATTAACCACATTGACATTCAAATTCAAATACAAATTCTTTATTTCAAGTAATATACAAGGTGGGGTGTACTTATAATTATACATTTTATGAAGTAGATGTTACAAGATGGCCAATAATATGCCTAGGTATGCCTAGGCTTTTCAGGCAGCCTATTGATACAGTAAACAAGATAAATGACTTCTTCTCAACCATAGGATCAAATCTTGCCAGTAAAATCCCAGATACCAATGCCCGAGCAAGTGATTACCTAGATGGGAATTTCCCATCCTCCTTATATCTTGCACCTACTGAACCCACTGAAGTCTCCATGATAATCAAGTCACTTAAAAATAAATCAGGGCATCTGTCTCAAGTTCCACCCTTAATACATGCATTGAAATAAAAATTATTATTATTATTATTATTATTATTATTATACAAACGAGCCGCTCATGTCCTTTCATATCCTATTTCTTTACTTTTTAACAAATCTTTAGAAACTAGCACTTTCCCAACACTACTCAAAACAGCAAGGGTTACACCAATACACAAAGGTGGTGACCCTACAGACGTAAATAACTATAGGCCTATATCAAATCTACCATTGCTATCCAAAATCTTCGAGAAACTTGTGCACAAGACATTATACTCGTTTATAACGACACAAAGCATACTCAACCCCTGCCAATTTGGCTTCAGGAAAAATAAAAGCACTAACGATGCAATAGTAAAAATGATAGACCTGCTTTACACAGCACTCAAAATTAAGGAATATCCACTAGGACTTTTTATTGACCTAAGGAAAGCTTTTGTCACAGTAAACCACAGCATCCTACTCCACAAACTTGACCACTATGGAATAAGAGGTCATGCACTAGCATACTTCAAATCTTACCTCACTAATAGGTATCAGTATGTCACTATTAAAGACACATCCTCCACGACACTACCACTAGACACCGGAGTACCGCAGTGAAGTGTCCTTGGTCCCCTGCTCTTCCTCTTATACATCAATGATCTTCCCAATGTATCACAACACCTGAAACCAATACTCTTTGCTGACGACACAACTTATGTCATCTCCCACACAAACCTTGCCACGCTTAATACCACTGTTAACGACGAATTAATAAAAATATCAACATGGATGACAGCCAATAAACTTACACTCAACACTGATAAGCCCTTCTATATTATGTTTGGCAACAGAACAGATGATCCACAATTAAACATTAAGATCAACACTACACCTATTGCTAAACATAACAAGGGCAAGTTCCTGGGCCTTCACCTTGACAGCATTTTTATGATATGGGAAGTTAGCGCAATTGCTCTGTAGTTCTTTGCTAATGCTTTACTGCCCCCTTTGTGGAGCGGGG
>WNWK01057033.1:0-10849 GCA_009830355.1 Cherax destructor
AAAGGACACAAATGCAACTAATGAGACATTTTATTGTGGCAACATTTCGCTCACCAGGAGCTTTTTCAAGCTGCCGGCTTGACAAAGCTCCTGGAGAGCGAAACGTTGCCACAATAAAATGTCTCATTAGTTGCATTTGTGTCCTTTTACTTAACAGAGACATAAGTTGTAGTAGTAGTAGTAGTAGTAGTAGTAGTAGTAGTAATACAATAAGGCAGAATAATCAACTTGCACATGAGGAAAAGGTGAAAGCAATTACTTGGGTAGCACAAAAATATAGGTTAGACAAATATTTGTGTTGGAGGTTGGATTAGAGAAGACCGGTATCAGTGTTCCACCTCTGCGATGTTCTTTGTGTAGTATTAGCAGGAGAGACTATGTGATGACAGGGTTTACTGTTTTCAGGAGGATTCTTGCTAAAACTTCAGAGATGGTAAAGCTGCCTTTGTTTTGTTTAATTGTGTTAGAAACAGTGATAAGTGCTGATTCAAGGCACTTGCGTCTGCGGAAATCAGTTTCTTTGATTACTAATCGGGCGTCTCTGAATTTCATGAGATGATTGGTGGAATTCCGGTTTTGTACGCAGGCGTTGTTCAGGTTATCGTTCCTACATGCATATATATATATATATATATATATATATATATATATATATATATATATATATATATATATATATATATATATATATATATATATATATATATATATCCTCTGTGTCCATGTATTGTTTGTAACGGCTTGACAAAGCTCCTGGAGAGTGAAACGTTGCCACAATAAAATGTCACATTAGTTGCATTTGTGTCCTTTTACTTAAAATATTGTCGGTAATTCTACCAATATTATTGCTACAGGCTTTGACTAGTGCTAGGCTGGTACAAGTCAAACTGGCTAGTGAGTGACTACAGGCTTTGACTAGTGCTAGGCTGGTACAAGTCAAACTGGCTAGTGAGTGACTACAGGCTTTGACTAGTGCTAGGCTGGTACAAGTCAAACTGGCTAGTGAGTGACTACAGGCTTTGACTAGTGCTAGGCTGGTACAAGTTAAACTAGCTAGTGAGTGACTACAGGCTTTGACTCGTGCTAGGCTGGTTCAAGTCAAACTAGCTAGTGAGTGACTACAGGCTTTGACTCGTGCTAGACTGGTTCAAGTCAAACTGGCTAGTGAGTGACTACAGGCTTTGTCTCGTGCTAGGCTGGCACAAGTCAAACTAGCTAGTGAGTGACTACAGGCTTTGACTGTGCTAGGCTGGTACAAGTCAAACTGGCTAGTGAGTGACTACAGGCTTTGACTAGTGCTAGGCTGGTACAAGTCAAACTGGCTAGTGAGTGACTACAGGCTTTGACTAGTGCTAGGCTGGTACAAGTTAAACTAGCTAGTGAGTGACTACAGGCTTTGACTCGTGCTAGGCTGGTTCAAGTCAAACTAGCTAGTGAGTGACTACAGGCTTTGACTCGTGCTAGACTGGTTCAAGTCAAACTGGCTAGTGAGTGACTACAGGCTTTGTCTCGTGCTAGGCTGGCACAAGTCAAACTAGCTAGTGAGTGACTACAGGCTTTGACTGTGCTAGGCTGGTACAAGTCAAACTGGCTAGTGAGTGACTACAGGCTTTGACTAGTGCTAGGCTGGTACAAGTTAAACTAGCTAGTGAGTGACTACAGGCTTTGACTGTGCTAGGCTGGTTCAAGTCAAACTAGCTAGTGAGTGACTACAGGCTTTGACTCGTGCTAGGCTGGTTCAAGTCAAACTGGCTAGTGAGTGACTACAGGCTTTGTCTAGTGCTAGGCTGGCACAAGTCAAACTAGCTAGTGAGTGACTACAGGCTTTGACTGTGCTGGGCTGGTTCAAGTCAAACTAGCTAGTGAGTGACAACAGGCTTTGACTCGTGCTAGGCTGGCACAAGTTAAACCATTCTGTTTCCATTCTTATTTGATTCCATTCTAGGTACGATTTTTGAAAGACCTTTCTTGTTCCACTCACTGACAGCTGTGGATAATCAAGCTCATTTATCCTTAACTATATCCTTTCATTCATCCTTACCAATAGCATATCCTTTATCCTCTTCAAAACTCTATAGCTTTACTTACCACTTATCCTATGTCCTTACCTACGTCCTTTCATCTGTCCTTTTTTATCTCCTTTATTGAGCTCGTCTGCTCTCCTACGTAGAGCGCTGCTACCCTGTTGACCAGCACTAAAGGTGAAGTAGGTATAAGTAACGGGGGGAGTACGCAGGTGTGTTCCTACCTTACCTCCTAGCAGAAATATATCATTTCGTCTTGGTAACTTGAAACATTATCAGAACGAGCAAGCAAAGGTAATTAAGGGCTATAGCAAGAGTCCGTGTGATCATTTAACCACCATCTCATTTATTTACTTGGAGAAGGGTGAGCTGAGCGTATGCTTCCTTGCCCTGGATGACCTGGGTCCTTTGATCCTCTCTCACAGGACGTGACCCGCAGCTATCACTCGGGTAGCTATTTACTAGGATACCGGAGCTGGTGTATGGTAGTCTGCCTAAACTTGACACCGTGGCTAGGTGTGGGGAATTTATTAAGTTCAAGAAATCCCACAGGGCCATTGTAACAAGCAGTAGAAGCCTTTAGAATCCACGACGACAAAAATATACAGTGGAAGACATGAGTCAGCACATTATTATTGATATGTTTACACTAATTTGTTAGACTACAGGTTTCAGGTAGAATTAAAAATTAATAATAATATTAAAATATGTAGTTTTAGGCTTTATATATTTACATTAAATAGAAATGATTAGAGAAAATTAAACAGGTAGAGATAACTAGCAGTCCTCCAATGAACTAGACGGGAGAGAAGGACGCTGGTAGCTATCTTTTGACCAAGGAGTTGAGAGCACCTCCTTGCAAGTTTCTATCTCTTGTGTCTCTCAGTTTCCCAACGTTACCTGGCAGTTAACAACGTTACCTGGCAGTTAATAACGTTACCTGGCAGTTACCAACGTTACCTGGCAGTTAACAACGTTACCTGGCAGTTAACAACGTTACCTGGCAGTTACCAACGTTACCTGGCAGTTACCAACGTTACCTGGCAGTTACCAACGTTACCTGACAGTTAACAACGTACTTCAGAGGCCTTACAACGATTCGTGGATACAAGTCTCTGCGCCAGCCACGTTGGTCATACTATTACTTTATTTAACCCCCAAGTCACGTGGCCACAATACTGGGTGGGGAAATCAGGGATAGTTAACATACGGTTAATAAGTGTGCCCATGACCAACAATCAGGTAATTTGTAATTTATATTTACTACAGTTTACAGTTTTTACTGGTGAAAGTGTTGTACAAGCCACATGTGAGACTGACTATGGGAGTCTTGGGGGACGGTGTCAACAGTCCTTGCTACAGAGAGATTCTCACAACCAGGCAGATATTACACACATTTTTCAGAATCGGAAAAAATCGAATAACAGCTTACACGTGTTACCTTACCCATTTGTAAGGAGACGTTTCTCCCACACAGTTCTCATTACCTAGGAGTCGAGCCCCGGCTCCTTTCTGTTGTTAGCTGGACTCTTGTTTCTTTAAACAGTGAATCACAACTCTCGCTGATACACACATAATGGAAACAAACTGTGATCTTATTGCACAGATCTTATACGCCCAGAAAAACAAAAAATACATAGTAATACACACATGTATAGAGAACCATACAAATAAGAAGCACCTCTGGCAAGTAGTTTCTCTGCCTCGCTCATCAACCCTCAACACCATAAAAAAAATTATGTCTTTTATCTCTATCTTAATATCTCTGTCTTATTAAACATTAGGCAGCTTCTTACAAAATATCTAGTGTGAGCAAGGTAACATTTATGAAGGGATTCAGGGAAACCAGCAGGTCGGACTTGAGTCCTGGAAATGGTGAGTACAGTGTCTGCACTCTGAAGGAGGGGTGTTAATGTTGCAGTTTTATAACTGTAGTGTAAGCACGCCTCTGGCAAGACAGTGATGGAGTGAATGATGATAAAAAAAATTCTTTTTCGGGCCACCCTGCCTTGGTGGGAAACGACCGATGTCTTAATAAATAAAATAAAATACAAAATGAGACACTTGCCTGAATCTCACCAAGTCAGAACACATGACTACAGCAAAATACAACAATCAAGAGCCTCTTCCCGGCAGCAACACTGAGGTGTACTTTCTCAGCCAGGATACAGCACTCTACATTATTCACTTCGTGAACTTCTGCCTGGAAGCGCTCGCTGACAATTGACTCTCTTGGTAATTTTTTTTGACGACAATTTCTGCGGGACGGGAAAGGCTTGTGAAAGTGTAAGCCAGTGGAAGGCCTCGGTCAGATGACCAAAACCCCCAGTTGAGGATCATCATATGACTAAGACCCCCATCAGGAAACACTTCTTGTGTTTCCTGACAAACCTTACCCAACCTAAGTGACACCTTGTAAGGAAGGCTAGTGCTCAGTAGCTCCCTTAGGTATTTCCACTGAGTTTACGGTGACGGTATATGTAGCCATATTTAAGTGTAAGAGTCACGGTATCGTAGCTAGAATAAGTCATAAAGATCCCATAATTCTGAGCCCCAGACAATTTAGAAGTAACCCACAATACAGTACCGACAACATTTCACAAGTAACTCACATATGTGACCAACCACCTCCTACAAAATCTGTGGGACTGATCTCCTCAAAACTACTTCCACTGTCTACAGTGTTACATTTGCCTGTATTCTACTGAAGAAGCCTATTTTTTTTCAAGCGAACCATTTTCGTGATAAAGAATTTTTACCGTCAATAATAGGAGAAAATTCACAAGTAACCCCACAATACCGTGGCTGGAACACCTCGAAAGTAACCCCACAATACCGAGGCTGGAACACATCGAAAGTAACCCCACAATACCGTGGCTGGAACACATCGAAAGTAACCCCACAATACCGTGGCTGGAACACATCGAAAGTAACCCCACAATACCGTGGCTGGAACACATCGAAAGTAACCCCACAATACCGTGGCTGGAACACATCGAAAGTAACCCCACAATACCGTGGCTGGAACACATCGAAAGTAACCCCACAATACCGTGGCTGGAACACATCGAAAGTAACCCCACAATACCGTGGCTGGAACAATTCGCAAGTAACCCACAACACCGTTTAGAAAACAATTCACAATACCGAGGGTGAAACGGAACACAGGTAACCCACAATACCTTGGGCAGGACATTTCAAAGGAAACCCACAATGTCACATGTGGAACAATTCACAAGTAACCTAAAATATCCTAAATGGATAAAAACAAATATTGCGAGCACAGGTGTAGTCTAGTGGCCTGCACACCTGGTTGTAGCACGATACCCAAGGTAGAAATGAGGAACAAGCAGAAGACAGTGGTGGGTAAATACTTATATATATTTCCTTCACTAAATAGCAAGCAAGTATAAGTACAATATTTACTGAGGATATGTACAGAAAGGCAGTTTGCAAGCAAAATACACTGTGGGAACTGTGTTCGACTAGACTCAGAGGTGAGTCAGCCAGTGTTGCTTCACGAGGGTCCAACATCGTTTCACAACTTTGATGAGCTTAGTTGTTGGTCGGGAGGGCATGCCCATATGGGTGTGTAACATACCCAAAATAAAATATAACATACTTTTAGCATGCCACAACAGATTACTTAAAATCGATTTAGCTTCAATCTAGGGAAAAAACATACCACAGAGAAGCCTACTTAATAATTAAATAAATGATCAGTTACATATATATAAGTTAATGAACCCATGGCGAGTCCTAAAATTCACAGGCCAATGTGTTAACCACCGGGCCAGCTGACTACTGTAAGATTCAAACACTACCTGGAGTTTATCTGGAGAGAATTCCAGGGGTCAACGCCCCCGCGGCCCTGTCCGTGACCAGGCCTCATGTTGGACCAGAGCCTGATCAACCATGCTGTTACTGATGGCCGCACGCAGTCCAACGTACGAACCACAGCCTTGCTGGTCAGGTACTGACTTTGGGTGCCTGTCCAGTGCCTGCTTGAAGACAGATAGGGGTTTGTTGGTAATCCCCCTAATGTATGCTGTTAGGCAGTTGAACAATCTTGGGCCCCTGACACTTATTGTGTTGTCCCTCAACGTGCTAGTGGCACCCCTGCTCTTCATTGGGGGGATGTTACATCGCCTGCCGAGTCTTTTGCTTTCGTAGGGAGTGATTGTCGTGTGCAAGTTTGGTACTAATCCCTCGAGAATTTTCCATGTGTATATAATAATGTATCTCTCCCGCCTGCGTTCTAGAGAGTACAGGTTTAGGAACTTCAAGCGTTCCCAGTAGTTGAGGTGGTTTATCGCAGTTATGCGTGCGGTGAAGGTTCTCTGCACATTTTCAAGGTCAGCAATTTCACCCGCCTTGAAAGGTGCAGTTAGTGTGCAGCAATATTCCAGCCTAGATAGAACAAACGATCTGTAAAGTGTCAACATGGGATTGGCATCCCTTGTTTTGAAGGTTCTCATTATCCATCCTGTCATTTTTCTAGCAGATGCAATTGCTACGGTGTTATGGTCCTTGAAGGTGAGATCCTCTGACATGATCACTCCCAGGTCTTTGACATTAGTTTTTCGCTCTATTGTGTGGTTGAAATTAGTTTTGTACTCCAATGAGATTTTAATTTCTTCACTTTTTCCGCATCTGAGTAATTGAAATTTCTCATCATTGAACTTCATATTGTTTTCTGCAGCCCATTTAAAGATTTGGTTTATGTCTGCTTGGAGTCTTGCAGTGTCTTCAACGGTGGACACTGTCATACAGATTCGGGTGTCATCTGTAATTGAAGACACAGCACTGTGGCTTATATCCATGTCTATGTCCGATATGAGGATGAGGAACAGGATGGGAGCAAGTACTGTGCCTTGTGGAACAGAGCTTTTCACAGTAGCTGCCTCAGACTTTACTCTGTTGACTACTACTCTTTGTGTTCTACTTGTTAGGAAATTATAGATCCATCTACCAACTTTTCCTGTTATTCCGTTATCACGCATTTTGTTATTACACCATGGTCACACTTGTCAAAGGCTTTTGCAAAGTCTGTGTATATAACATCTGCATTTTGTTTGTCTTCTAGAGCATCCAGGACCTTGTCGTAGTGGTCCAGTAGTTGGGACAGACAGGAGCGGCCTGCTCTAAACCCATGCTGCCCTGGGTTGTGCAATTGATGGGTATCAAGATGAGTGGCGATCTTGCTTCTTAGAACCCTTTCAAAGATTTTTATGATATGGGACGTTAGCGCTATTGGTCTGTAGTTCTTTGCTATTGCTTTACTGCCCCCTTTGTGGAGTGGGGCTATGTCTGTTGTTTTTAGCAACTGCGTGACGACCCCAGTGTCCATGCTTCCTCTCCATAGGATGTTAAAAGCACGTGACAGGGGCTTCTTGCAGTTCTTGATGAACACAGAGTTCCATGAGTCTGGGCCTGGAGCAGAGTGCATGGGCATGTCATTTATTGCCTTTTCGAAGTCATTTGGCGTCGTGGTGATGTCAGATAGGCATGCGTCTGTCAAGTTCTGTGGCACTCTCATAAAAAAATCATTTAGGTCTTCGATTTTCAGTCTGGTTAGCGGCTCGCTAAAGACTGAGTCATACTGGGACTTAAGTAACTCACTCATTTCCTTGCTGTCATCTGTGTAGGACCCATCCCATTTAAGTAGGGGCCCAATACTGGATGTTGTTCTCGACTTTTATTTTGCATAAGAAAAGAAATAGTTTGGGTTTCTTTCAATTTCATTTATAGCTTTTAGTTCTTCCCGCGTTTCTTGATTCCTGTAAGATTCCTTTAGTTTTAATTTGATGTTTGCTATTTCTCTGACTAGTGTCTCCCTACGTATTTCAGAGATATTGGCATCCTGTAGCCCCTCCGTTATTCTTTGCCTTCGCCTGTATAGGGAGCGCCTCTCTCTTTCTAGTTTGCATCTTCTCCTCCTTTTCCTTAAGGGAATTTGCCTTGAGCAAACCTCTAGTGCCACAGAGTTAATTTGGTCTAGACATAGGTTAGGATCCGTGATGCTTAGGCAATCTTCCCAGTTTATATCATTTAGAACTTGGTTTACTTGGTCCCACCTTATGTTTTTGTTATTGAAGTTGAATTTGGAGAAGGCTCCCTCGCGGCTGATCACATTTTGTTGATCTGGGGCTTTCCCCATGCATGTCTGGACCTCTATTATGTTGTGATCTGAGTATATTGTTTTTGATATGATGACATTTCGTATCAGATCATCATTGTTGGTGAAGATGAGGTCCAGCGTATTCTCTAATCTTGTGGGCTCTACTATATGCTGGTTTAAGGTGAACTTGGTGCAGAGATTTAAAAGTTCATGCATGTGTGAATTTTCATCTGAGCTGCCTCCTGGTGTTATCTCTGCACTGTTTGCAATGTTCCTCCATTTTAGGTGCCTGAGGTTGAAATCCCCCAGTAGCAAGATGTTGGGGGCAGGAGCTCAAAGATTTTCCAGACAGTGGTCAATTTTCAGAAGCTGTTCCTGGAATTGTTGGGACGTTGCATCCGGGGGCTTGTAGACAACCACGATGACCAGGTTTTGATTCTCGACCTTTATTGCTAATACTTCAACTACATCATTTGAGGCATTTAGTAGTTCTGAACATATAAGTGACTCTGTGATATACAGGCCAATCCCCCCTTTTTGCCTGTTCACTCTGTCACACCTGTATAGGTTGTAGCCCGGGATCCATATTTCATTGTCCAAGTGATCTCTTATGTGGGTCTCTGTGAAAGCCGCAAACATAGCATTTGACTCTGTAAGCAGTCCACAAATGTAAGGTATATTGTTGTTTGTTGCTGGCTTTAGACCCTGTATATTTGCAAAGATGAATGTCGTTGGATTGGTGTTATTGGTGGTATGGGGGGGTCTTTTTTTCCTGGCACTAGTATCTGTTGTATTGTAGTGGAGGCCATTGGCTGTGATTCCACTCCAGAAATGATTGCAGTTGGTGTACAATTTCTGTCATTTCCTGCCAGCTTTTTTTCCTTCCAGGTACTAAAAAACCTCTCTCTCCGGAGTGGCTGTGGCTACCCAGGTTTTGCCATGATCTGGATGTTCTGTGTCGCCTCGTACCCTCGTACCTGGCAATATAAGTTATAGCACTGTCTTTCCTGAATTGATGTGTGGCACATTTCAGGGTGGAAAAACTTACAGGACGGGAGGTTGCATTTGCCTGTTTTCATATGGGCACGGCATTTTCTGGGGTGATCATAATTGCATGTCCCATCTGATTTCCCAGATTTTCCATGCCTGTAGATACCTAGTGCATAATATTCACATAGGCCTGGTTTCCGTTTGCCCTGTTTTTTTGTGACTGTGTTCCCCATTGGTGGGTGTGTTACTGTCTCGTGTCTGTCTTCGTTACTAGTGCTAACAATGGAGCCTTCAACTGTTTCCGGTAATTTATTTTCAGTATTTCCCTGGGCATCCCCTTGTTTACTATCTACCGTATTATTGCTAGTTTGTAACACTGTTTTTTGTGTGTCCTTATCTACACCTGTTTCCCCATCATTTATTTCACTAGAGCTACTGTCCCTCTTCAGGTCACCATCATTTATTTCTCCATTCTTACAATTACTGTCAACCATTTCAACATCTGTACCAGGGGCGGTAGCACCATCTGGCCCTGATTTTTCACTTTCCCAACTGTTATAGAAAGCTGTCATGTTTTTTTATGAAGTCCGATTTGGTGTTGCCATCTTTTAATATGTATGTGATTTTATTCCACAGTTCGGTCTCATTTGGACATACCCAAAAACACTTCCCTTGTTTAATATCTCGTGTAGTAGATTCTTGGATGTCTACACAAGGGGCGTGGCAGCATTTACCACAAAAGTTGCATGTAATCCATGCACTGGAACGTTTGTTTGCGTTTTTGCATACTACACAGGGTTTCATGATTTATTTTGTTAGTTGTTTTACTGTATATTCTACTAATGGCTTCCCTGAAGTGGTGATCTGTCTATTTGTATCGTATATATTTTATTTGCATGTGTAAGTGTTTGGACAATCTTACCACTAGGTATATTTCTATGCACCACAGGATGGTTAGCATGTGTTTTAACCGTCCTTTTGCTGCTCTAGTAACTTGCTGGGTAGCGTAGAGGTAGGTGAGGTATACAGCTGTTGACTAGCTGGGGTTCACAGCAGGCAGCGTGAGGTGCGCCAAAACCAGCCCGGTAGAGGAGCTTGTTAACTGGAAGGCCACAGGTCTAGAAGTTAGAGTGAGGCATTGCTGTGTATGTCTAACTTGAGACAGTGCCCTCTGGTGGGCATTGAGGGGAACTAGGCCCACACCAGATTCGCTTCAAGGGTGGACTATGAGAAGTAGCAGTAGGATTATTGTCTACACATGAACCACCACTGTGACCACAAATGCAGGTTTTTACAAACAAATCTCACACCAGAGTAGCTGTGCTCTAGCTCACGTCCTTAGTATAAAGCGTTACATCACGTCTCGAGTTTGAATGATGTGGTACTTGTGTTCTGATCTTCTGAAATAAGGAGTTTACATCATCTACTTTCTTCACCACTTCTAAAGCCCCTCCCGTAAATCTGGCTTGTAAGCCAGATTTACACTAATTGTGTCTGGACAAGATTTACAAGCATGTTCAGACTTTAGTTTCAGTTCTGAATGATCTAGAAAAGTTATTCTTTTCATTATGCTCTTTTCGATACCATTTGAGAGCTTACTAAGTTTTTTATTTGTTGTTGCAAATTAACGAGCAGTCTTTATTGTTGTTTCATTAATACAAGAGTTGTATTAACTGAAGGAGTCTGTTTGCCTAACCAAACCTTCAAGATGATC
>WNWK01057034.1:0-10849 GCA_009830355.1 Cherax destructor
GCGTTTATAATGCATTTCAAAATATTTGTCACTTGTAAGGATAAGTAATGATATCCAGCACTGCTGGAAGGATAACTTGCAATATGCATCACTGTTGGAAGTTTTGTTATCATTATTCGTCACAGTTTGAAGGATAACTAGCTGTTTGTATCACTGCAGAGATAACTAGCTGTTTGTATCACTGCAGAGATAACTAGCTGTTTGTATCACTGCAGAGATAACTAGCAGTTTGTAATAATATTGGTAGAATTACCGATATGTTAAGTAAAAGGACACAAATGCAACTAATGTGACATTTTATTGTGGCAACGTTTCGCTCTCCAGGAGCTTTCTCAAGCCGTTATAAACTATACATGGACACAGAGGGTATATATATATGCTCAGAGTGAGGTGTAATACTAGTGGTGGTAGAAGTAGTAGAGACATAAGTTGTAGTAGTAGTAGTAATACAATAAGGTAGAACAATCAACTTGTACATGAGGAAAAGGTGATAAAAACAATTACTTGGGTACTTGCGTACAACACCGAAATTCCACCAATCATCTCATGAAATTCAGAGACGCCCGATTAGTAATCAAAGAAACTAATTTCCGCAGACGCAAGTGCCTTGAATCAGCACTTATCTCTGTTTCTAACACAGTTAAACAAAACAAAGGGAGCTTTACCATCTCTGAAGTCTTAGCAAGAATCCTCCTGAAAACAGTAAACCCTACCATCACATAGTCTCTCCTGCTAATACTACACAAGCACATCGCAGGTTTGGAACACTGCTACAGGCCTTCTGTATTTCAACCACCAACAGAAATATTTGTCTAACCTATTTTTATACTACCCAAGTAATTGTTTTATCACCTTTTACTCATGTGCATATTGATTGTTCTACCTTTTTGTATTACTACTACGACTTATATCACTACTACTTCTACCACCACTAGTATTGCACCTCACTTTGAGCATATATATACCCTGTGTGTCCATGTATTGTTTGTAACAGCTTGACAAAGCTCCTGGAGAGCGAAACGTTGCCACAATAAAATGTCACATTAGTTGTATTTGTGTCCTTTTACTTAACTAGCAGTTACTGTTGGTAGGATAACTAACGTGGTGCATCCCTGTTCCAATGATAATTAAAACTGTTAAAATCTGTTTGAAGGATAACTATCATTAAGCACGAATGCTGGAAGGACAACTGTTATTATTATGTGTAATAACTGGAAGGATAAGTAACACTGCGTATCATTGTTAGAAGGATAACTAATATAATGCCTCACTGTTCGAATGATAACTAAAATGACGCTTTTATGCTGGAAGAATAACTAAAATGACTGCTGGAAGATAACTAACATGCATGACTGCTGGAAAATAACTAACATGCATGATTAATGGAAGATAACTAGCATGCATGACTACTGGAATAACTAGCATGCATGATTGCTAGGATAACTAGCATGCATTACTGTTGGAAGGATAACTAGCACCATGACTGCTGGAAGGATAACTTGCATGCATGACTGCTTGAAGGATAACTAACATGCATGACTTCTGGAAGGATAACTTGCATGCATGACTGCTGGAAGGATAACTAGTATGCATGACTGCTGGAAGGATAACTAACATGCATGACTGCTGGAAGATAACTAGCATGCATGACTGCTGGAAGGATAACTAGCATGCATGACTGCTGGAATATAACTAGCATGCATGACTGCTGGAAGGATAACTAGCATGCATGAATACTGGAAGGATAACTAGCGTGCATGACTGCTGGAATATAACTAGCATGCATGACTGCTGGAAGGATAACTAGCATGCATGAATACTGGAAGGATAACTAGCGTGCATGACTGCTGGAAGGATAACTAGCATAGATGACTGCTCGAAGGATAACTAACTTGAATGACTACTGGAAGGATAACTAGCATGCATGACTGCTGCAAGGATAACTTGCATGCATGACTGATGGAAGGATAACTAGCATGCGTGACTGCTGGAAGATAACTAGCATGTATGAGTACTGGAAGGATAACTAACATGCATGAGTGCTGGAAGGATAACTAACATGCATGACTGCTGGAAGGATAACTAACATGGATAACTACTGGAAGGATAACTAACATGCATGTCTGCTGGAAGGATAACTAGCATGCATAACTGTTGGATGATATCTAGCATGCATTACTGCTGGAAGGATAACTAGTATGCTTGACTGCTGGAAGATAACTAACATGCATGACTGCTGGAAGGATAATTAGCATGCATGACTACTGGAAGACAGCTACGTAACATGCATGACTGCTGGAAGGATAACTAACATGCCTGACTGCTATAAGATAACTAACATGCATGACTGCATTAAGGATAAGTAACATGCATGACTGCTGGAAGGATAACTAACATGCCTGACTGCTATAAGATAACTAACATGCATGACTGAATTAAGGATAAGTAACATGCATGACTGCTGGAAGGATAACTAACATGCCTGACTGCTATAAGATAACTAACATGCATGACTGCATTAAGGATAACTAACATGCATGACTGCATTAAGGATAACTAACATGCATGACTGCATTAAGTATAACTAACATGCATGACTGCTATAAGATAATTAACATGCATGACTGCTGAAAACATTAAAGTTGTGCGTCACAGATGGATGAGTAACTCATTTTACTCACTGAAGGAACGATCGCTAACATAATGCATTATTTAAGAAAGAATATATTTCATGAACAATTACTAGAAATAAGTCACTGCCAGAGGCGTAAATAACATTGTCTACCTCTGACTGAAGACTCTAATTCCTGGAATTATAATTACACTAATGGATCACTACTGAGAAAATAAATCTCACCAGACACCACTGATGGAAAGTTATAATGGATATATTATAGTTTCCGTCTCTGCTGGAGAAATAGTTAACATAATCTATCCTTTCTGGGAGAAATACAAAAATAACTCGCACACCGGAGGGAGAACAGCTTACGATGACGTTTCGTCTGACTTTGACATTTGCAAAATCACAGTGTGACTTTGCGATAGTGTGACTTTGTAAATGGTTTAAATCAAACGGAAACGTCATCGTTAGCTTTTCTTTCCTATATACAGGTTATTTGTGTATTGTTACAGCCATGGTATTGTGCCTTTGTGGTCTGACATTGTAAGTTACTGATTCAAGAATAACTAACATTTTGTATCACTTCTGGGAAAATCTCACATAATGTTTCACCGTTGAAGAGATAACTAATATACATCACTACTGGTTTTATAACATAATAGCAAACATATGTCACTAATGTTGAATAACTCATGAGGTAACTTATTAGTGAAAAGGAAACCAATAACTAACAGAAGGTAATATTATTCATCACTGGTAGAAAGAAAGTAATATTATTCATCAGTGGTAGAAAGAAAGTAATATTATTCATCACTGGTAGAAGGAAAGTAATATTATTCATCACTGGTAGAAAGAAAGTAATATTATTCATCACTGGTAGAAAGAAAGTAATATTATTCATCACTGGTAGAAGGAAAGTAATATTATTCATCACTGCTGAAAAGTGATATTATGCATCACTGCTGCAAAGAAAGTGACATTATTCATCACAGCTGGGAAGAAAGTGATATTATTCATCACTGCTGGGAAGAAAGTGATATTATTCATCACTGCTGGGAAGAAAGTGATATTATTCATCACTGCTTTTAAAGTAAGTGACATTATGCATCACTGCTGGGAAGAAAGTGATATTATTCATCACTGCTGGGAAGAAAGTGATATTATTCATCACTGCTGGGAAGAAAGTGATATTATTCATCACTGCTTTTAAAGAAAGTTACATTATTCATCACTGCTGGGAAGAAAGTGATATTATTCATCACTGCTTGGAAGAAAGTGATATTATTCATCACTGCTGGAAAGAAAGTGATATTATTCATCACTGCTGGGAAGAAAGTGATATTATTCATCACAGCTGGGAAGAAAGTGATATTATTCATCACTGCTGGGAAGAAAGTGATATTATTCATCACTGCTTTTAAAGTAAGTGACATTATGCATCACTGCTGGGAAGAAAGTGATATTATTCATCACTGCTGGGAAGAAAGTGATATTATTCATCACTGCTGGGAAGAAAGTGATATTATTCATCACTGCTTTTAAAGAAAGTTACATTATTCATCACTGCTGGGAAGAAAGTGATATTATTCATCACTGCTTGGAAGAAAGTGATATTATTCATCACTGCTGGAAAGAAAGTGATATTATTCATCACTGCTGGGAAGAAAGTGATATTATTCATCACTGCTTTTAAAGTAAGTGACATTATTCATCACTGATGGGAAGAAAGTGATATTATTCATCACTGCTGGGAAGAAAGTGATATTATTCATCACTGCTGGGAAGAAAGTGACATTATTCATCACCGCTGGGAAGAAAGTGATATGCATCACTGCTGGGAAGAAAGTGATATTATTCATCACTGCTGGAAAGAAAGTGATATTATTCATGACTGCTGGGAAGAAAGTGATATTATTCATCACTGCTGGGAAGAAAGTGATATTATTCATCACTGCTGGGAAGAAAGTGATATTATTCATCACTGCTGGAAAGAAAGTAACATTATTCATCACTGCTGGGAAGAAAGTGATATTATTCATCACTGCTGGGAAGAAAGTGATAGTATTCATCACTGCTGGAAAGAAAGTAACATTATTCATCACTGCTGGGAAGAAAGTGATATTATTCATCACTGCTGGGAAGAAAGTGATATTATTCATCACTGCAGGAAGGATAACTAAAAATGAGAGTCAGTGCTGACAGGATAACTTTAATTATACATTATTGTCTAGAAAGATAACTAACATTATGCCTCATTGCTAGAATGATAAATGTAACTAGATATATATCTGTTGCTGCACGATCAGAGTAAGGTACCCCAGTATTCCATAAGCTCAGCCTCTTCTACCTCAGTACACGCAAAAGAAATATTATAAAACGAAGATAAAATTATTTTACAGCAAAATTTTAAAATACAGTGCTAGTCACGGCATTATACCGCCCCTCCCCCCCACACACGTACCAAACCTCAAACACGTTCCATGAAAGATTATTTGCACATTTACTGAGGCTTTAATACTTGGTGCTGAGTTCTTTACGCTTAACCACGTCCCTCAGCCATGTAGGAAGACTCTCACACAAATTCTTGAGGGTTTGGGGAGGTATATTATTCCATGCCTCATGTAGAGCAGCCTCCAGCCGCGGGATGGAACTGATAACCTTGCCCAGTAAACTTTGTTTCACTATTGACCAGAGGTTCTCAATAACGTTTAGGACTGGGGAATTGAAAGGCCAGTCATTAAAGAACCTCACTTCACTGTCCTTAAGCCACTGAACTACAGATTTAGCGGTATGACACGGTGCACCGTCATGCATTAAAACCGTAGCCCCACACCTGTCAAATGCATCAGGTAAATTGTCACACAATAACTCCCGGTAGCATTGAAAATGAGTTGAACGAATATTTTTATTACGGGGTTAGGGTTTGAGAAAGACTTGCCTAGTATGAGCCAGCAGGCCTGCTGTAGTGTTCCTCCATTCTTATGTTCCTATGACTTGCTTAGCATGGGCCAGCAGGCCTGCTGTAGTGTTCCTCCTTTCTTAAGTTATCTCGGACATATAATGCTAACCCACACCTTCCTGTTATTTCTATCAACATGGAACAACTTAAGGCATTCAGTGTGGTACTCCTGACTCTTTAAATTAAATCAGGTTTTAGTTATTGCAATAATACAAATGTTTTCTGCAAACACTACCGACTATTGGAATAAAATATATTAAGAAGTTTCTACTTTTGTACCTTTCTCCTATTCAGCTTTGCTTTTCTACAATTTCTGTTTTCATCTTTACCCTATGTTACTTGATGACTGCTATTCCCCAAATTCACGATATCAAATCATAAATAAATATTCCCATATACCATTTTAGCCCTTCCAAAATCCATACATCTAACTATTTTTAGTTTAAAGCCCTAACGAAACTACTGAACTAGCCAAAGCACCCACACCTCTCCTAGATACATGAACCACATGTCTGTCATACATGTCATTTCTACAGTAAAAGTGGTCCCAGTTGTCGATGAATTATCCTTACAGTGTTTGTCTAGCCAACAATTAATACCAATTGCTCTGGACAGTCATTCATTTCCAACACCCGTTCTAGGCAAAATGCCACATATAACATGGAGCCCTTCCTATACTTGCTAACTAAATCCTCACATCTATGCTGCCGACATTATTGCCTCAGCACTGACGCAGATAATCGGATTGCTCCCATTACCATTCACGATGTTGTCAAGACAGATAACAGTATCTTCCATCCCAGTTCCAGGAAAGCAATCCCTCTGTGTCGTACTTCTAAAAGAACTCAAAATAATGGATTCGTATTGGAGAAGTTTAAATTCAGAAATGATATAGGAAGTACTGGTTTGAAAACAGAGTAGTAGAAGAGTGTACCAGTCTGCCTAGTAGGATCACTGAAGTAAATTCAAATAAATATATCTCTTTAAACAGGTGTAGTGTCTGATTTGTGGAAGATGGCTACTGTAATTCCTATTTTATTAAAGCAGGGGATAAATCTTTACCATCAAATTTCTGTTTCTCAAATTTCTGTTCTAACCTCGATTGTAGGTAAATTACTAGAGTCAATTATACTTGATATTATAAAAAGCCATCTTAATACCCATAAAACAGCATTAATGTTGGTATAATTAACGACAATATGTTAGTTTAAAAGACACAAGTGACATTTTACTGAAGCAACGTTTCGCTCTGCAGGAGCTCTGTCAAGCCGTAACAAAGTTCCTGGAGAGCGAAACATTGCCACAATAAAATGTCACATTAGTTACACTTTTGTCCTTTTACCTAACAAGCCTAATATGATCTATAATATTCAGCATGGATTCACGAGGGGGCGTTCTTGCTTGACTAATTTACTGATTTTCAAATTTAGGTTGGATAAATACAGGAGTGAGAGGGGTTGGATTTGAGTGGGAATTGCACATGAGTAAATAGAATTATCAAAGCTTATTGCATGGGTACCATTGAAATTTGGGTTGGGAAAATATTCTGTTAGTGGGATGGATTGCGAAGGACCTCCCTAGTATGGGCCAACAGGCCTGCTGCAGTGTTCCTCCTTTCTTATGTTCTTATGTTCTTCTTTAGTGAAGCATTTTAGGTAATAGATCATGATAAATTATTCGCTGATTTATTTAGATTTTAGTACCACACAGGGGACTGTTAAAGAAAGTGGCAGCTCATGGTACTGGGGAAAAAGTGCAATCATGGATCGAGACATGGCTCACCTGTTGGTGAGCCATGTCCATTCAAGCAGTGTGCATAAATGGGATAAAATCTGAGTGGGGATCTGTAACAAGTGGCGTTCCATAGGGATCAGTTTTAGGCCCATTGTTGGTCATAACATACACTAATGACACATGTGCAACAGTTAGGTATCTTTATTCCGAAACGAATTGTCTACACAGTAGGCTTCTTCAGTTGAGTACAGAAGAGTAAGCAGAAGCAGTAGAGATATGAAGGCGATGTAATCAGTCCATCTCCCTTGAAGATGTACTTTTGAGGTGGTCAATCCCTCAGCTTGGAGAAGAGTTTTGCTCCATAGTCTGGAACAATGTGAGGTTGAAGCAACTTATTGTTGACAAAAACTATAGGATGCCCTGCAAGAGAATGAATGAGCTGACCTGAAGTGCCAGCCGCATGATCTATCTTTTAACTGGGAGGGGGGGGGGGGAGGTTTAAGGCAGAAACAGAAACTTTTTTTTTTTTTACTATTAATCCAATATCATTGAAAGTTTTTACTGTAATTTAAGATGCTTTTCAAACCTCTACAATTGAAGTGTTTTGAAATTTGCCCAAAAATAAAGAGAAAAGCACTAATTCGATTTTTATGGGGTATCACTCAAGTATCGAATTTGAAAAATGGATAAAAGGCTAAAGAAGAAGAATGACGAAAGGCTGAAGAGCAATGTAACAACTGGATAGAACCAAAATGTCAGTATCTTCTATTTTAAAAAATGTTTAAGAGTGTGTATTTTTTTTAATATTTTTTGGAAAAAAAAAATGAAACGGTAAAGGCTGTTACAAATATCAGTTGTTACTTTGTTACTTCCATCGGATGGACAAAGTCATCCGTTGAAGACACTTCCAACTCTACTCCTGTAAAAGTCATTGGCCATTTTCGTCGATACTCCTGGATCATCCAACAGTCTTGGTCAACGCTCTTCAAGACAACTTTTATTTATAATAGTACTAATGTCCGACAAGAGCAATACTCTTTTTCTAGTCTTTCCTATTTTTCACTTTTTTTTTCATTTTTATTGTCTTTGTAATAAAGGTTTAATAAAGGAGCGTTTTGAGGGTTGTCTCTCAGCTTTACCTCAGAAGATACAGAGTTGGATCTGTATCTTTTGTGTGTCTGTACAGGTGTACAAAACTTTTTCTTTCTATGAGAAGGCGTATTTTCTTAGGAAGAGTATCCTTTATTTTCCACATGCTTATTCTTTTTAATACTTCTTCTATTCTTATGTCTTTACTACTTTCTATCTGAGAGCGTTCGTGTTGGTTGGAATCATAATGAAGACGTGTCTTGTGTGCTCTCTGTGAATCTGAACAAGATGTCCTCTCTTGAGCTACTCTACCAGCAGCTGAAGGAAGAACTGAGGGTAGCTAAGCTTGAGATACAGCGACTGACTGAGGAAAACAAGAGGATTCGTAGTAATCCTCCTGTTGAGAATCCTCAAGCCAAGAAAGGAACCTGGACAGTGGCTGAAATGCATGGGACAAAGTTAAAGATCAAGAGGACGGATGGAGAGGTAGAATCAACGAAGAACCAGCAACCTGTTGTGGAAACATCGAACCGATTCTCCGTGCTACCCGATGAATGTGAGTCGACTACTGGGAACATCACGACGAACGACACCAAGGAAGGTAAGAACATTGTTCTTGTTGGGGATAGTCAGATTAGGTACATGGATAGGGCCTTCTGCTTGAAAGATAGAAGTAGGAGACAGAGGGTTTGCTTTCCTGGGGCTGGGATGGAGCATATTGTTAGCTGTCTGGACGACATCATGAGAGGAAATGGGAGCAATCCTATTATCTGTCTCAGTGCTGGACGCAACGATGTTGGCAGACGTAGGAGTGAGGACCTGACTAGCAGGTATAGGTCAGCAATAGACATAATTAGGAAGAAGGGTGGGAACCCTGTCATATGTGGTATTTTGCCAAGGAGAGGAGTTGGAGATGAATGGCTGTCCAGGGCAATTGGTGTCAATTGCTGGCTGGACAAATACTGTAAGGAAAATGCAGTAACATTCATTGACAACTGGGACCTCTTCTATGGTAGAAATGACATGTATGCCAGGGATGGGGTTCACTTATCCAGGTCTGGGGTGGGGGCACTGGCAACTGCAGTGGAGGGAGCTGTTAGGGCTTTAAACTAGAAAAAGTTAGTGGTATGGGGTTTGGGGAAAAAACAGTGAAGTCCCAGTGTAGTAATATTATAAGTTCTAGGAAAACTAGTAATAGGCAGAATAAGGTGGATAGTGGAAAGCTAGTGACACTAGATGACAAGGATAACATAAGAACATAAGGAAGGAAGAACACTGCAGCAGGCCTGTTGGCCCATACTAGGCAGGTCCTTCACAATCCCTCCCACTAATAATATCCCAAGAATTAGGTATTTTAGTGGGCCTGAAGAAGATAAATTATGTAGTATCACAGTCACTAGCGAAAAGGTTATCAAACAGATAGACCGTTTGAAGCAAAATAAATCGCCAGGCCCTGATGAGCTTTTTTCAAGGGTTCTTAAGGAATGCAAAATAGAACTCTGTGAACCCTTAACTAACATTTTTAACCTATATCTTCAAACAGGTGTAGTGCCGGATACGTGGAAGATGGCTAATGTAATTCCTATTTTTAAAGCAGGGGACAAGTCGTTACCATCAAATTACCGCCCAATAAGTCTAACATCAATTGTAGGCAAATTACTAGAGTCGATTATAGCTGATAACATAAGAAGCCATCTCGATAGGCATAATTTGATTAATGATACTCAGCATGGATTCATCAGGGGCCGTTCCTGCCTAACTAATTTATTAACTTTTTTCAGTAAGGCAGTTGATAATGATAAAGAATTCGATATCGTTTATTTGGATTTTAGTAAGGCTTTTGATAGAGTACCACATCAGAGACTGTTAAAGAAAGTGGCTGCTCATGGCATTGGGGGAAAAGTGTTGTCATGGATCGAGTCATGGCTCACCAATAGGAAGCAGAGGGTGTGCATAAATGGGGTTAAATCGGAGTGGGGATCTGTAACAAGTGGCGTTCCTCAGGGATCGGTTTTGGGCCCATTGTTGTTTATAATATATATAAATGACCTTGACGAGGGAATTTCTAGTGATATGAGCAAATTCGCTGATGACACGAAGATAGGTAGGATAATCGATTCAGACGTAGATGTCAGTGAACTACTGGTCAGAAAAATGGCAGATGCAGTTCAATGTAGATAAATGCAAAGTTCTAAAGCTCGGGAGTGTCCATAACCCAAGCACTTATAAGTTGGAAATAAATGGTATAAAATACCGACACAATGGAAAAATAAACACATAAGCAGTATAATGTGATCCTTTATTGACAACGTTTCGCCCACGCAGTGGGCTTTATCGAGTCACAGACAGATCTACCTGGAAAATGAGCAACATAGAGATATATATAGGGTACAGTCAGGTGGAGAATGCTGGGTCAGATGGAGAAAGCTGCATGTGAGTCTTAAAAG
>WNWK01057035.1:0-10849 GCA_009830355.1 Cherax destructor
GTATTAACTTCCCAATTTGCCAGGGGAAAACATCCCTCATTACTCAATGAGGAAAATGATGGCCAATGAATCATAAAAAAAATATTAAATGAAAAAATTTAATATTTACTATTTTTTCCCCCCTACTCAATCAAAACTAAAAAACCATTTAAAAGTTAATGTAAAAAATGTTCAATGTTTTTTTCCCCCAAATTCCCCCAAATTTTCCATTTCCTTTCCCAAGAATCTAAAACCTGAAAATCTAATATCAAAAATAAAAAATTTAAACATTTTTCATCTTTTTAATTTTAAAAAAAATTTTTTCTGAATAAACTAAAAAAATTTTTCCAAATTTTAAAGTACAAAGTTTTTAAGTTACTAGAAAAAAAGCTCCCCCTAATTTGGATGTAGTGGCTCTCCTTGCACTAAATTTTAAATTTTGTAATTACCAATCCCCCTTTTAAAATCTAAATTTTAAAGAAAAAAAAATTTTCTTTATTTTTTATTTTTTCCCCCTTTAGGGAAAAGGTGAGTGGTTTCACATTTTTTTTCCCCCTATCTTTTGAAAGGAAATCACAAAATTTTTTTCTGGTATCTAAGGCCCCCCATTCCAATTAAGCTCTGATGATGATGTTGAAACCCGTTATTCTGCCCAGTTTTCCCACTTTTTTTTCCCCATTGGGTTTCTCTCCCCCCTGCCTGCACGCTCCCTTTTTTTTCCCCTAAAAAATTTTTAAAAACATAAAACACAATTTCATAAAAATTTACCCATTTTAAAAATTTTGGGGAAAAATTAAAAAAAAAATTTTTCCCATAAAATTTTTCTTTTTAATATCCCCACAAATGAAAATGAAAATTTTTTTTTCCCCTTTAAAGGGCCAATTTGGTTTACATGTTAAAAAATTTAATTACAAAAAAAGGCCCCCTAGGCATTTAAACAAACAAAACTAATTTTTACTTATTTTAAAAGGTTATGTTGAATTTTAACATACTCCCAATTTTCCCAATGTACCATAATTAGATTTTTGGGTGGTAGTAAAAACATACAACAAATGGTAAAGGAAAATTTTAAAGTTTTGGGAAAAAAATTTTTTTGGCAGATACACTTTTCTTAAAGCTTCTATATTGGGATATATTTTTGGCCCCGGGGCTAATTTAAATTTTTAAAAGGGGGATGTTTAAAATTAGGGTTTTATTTTTAAATCATTTGGGTAGTTTTTAAATTTGGGACATTGGATAACGAGGTAATCTATATTTTTTTGGGTTTTTTATGGTACAAAAAAAAATTAGGGGGTTTTATTTTTGGGGTTGTTGATGATGGGGGTTTAGGAGATCAAATTTTTTTTTTAAAAATGTTTTTTAAAATGGGGTCAAGTTTTTGGGGGTTCCCAAATTTTTTGGGCCCGGGGGCCCCAAATTTTGGGCCCCCCTTTTTACTTCCCCGGGGCAAAAAATTTCCTTTCCCCGGGCTACCCCTTAAAAACCTTGTCAAAAAACCTTATTTCCCCAAAAAAAGAAATACTTTTACAGTAGCCCCCGGGCAAACTTTTTAACCCTTTGACGGGAACCCCCAATCCTTTTTTCCATTCTGTTTTGAAAATATTAAAAAAAAAATTTTTTTCTTATCAAAATATTAAGATTTTTTTTCTGATTGTTTTTTTCCTAAAAAAAGATTTTTATCAATCCCGGGGAGAGGGGGAGGTTAAAGTTGGGGGGAAAATGTCTCGTCGGAAAAAAGCGGCGACTCCCTCCTCGGTAAACTTTTTTTTCTTTTTTTTGTTTTTTTCACTATTTTCTTTTTTAAAAATTTAAGTGGTCTTTAGACCAAGGAAAAGGTAAATTTTAAAAAACCCACTCTTTATAACACATATAGTAAAAATTTTTAAAAATATCTTTATTTTTTTACAAAACTTTTTACACAAACAAACAAAAAAAAAAATTTTTCATTACTATTTTCTATACTTTTTACCTCAAAAAATTTTCCCCAAGAACTCCCAGTTTTTTGGAACCCCTCTTTGAAACTTTGGGTATATGAAAAAGGGGTTTTTTTACACTCCTCACCTTGATTTTTTCCGTTTTGGTGGGCTTTTTGTGGAATGTTTACAGAAAAAAAACACCTCTTCGGCTTTTTTTCAAAAAGGGGGGTGTGGGAGGCAGGTATGGGATAGTGACCCCCGGGCCTCAGGGGGCATGTGTTAAAAATTTTCGTGGGGCTGGTCTATTGCAGGTTTGTTCCTTGGTAAAAATATTATTTGTCGTACTGACAAAAAAAAATTCACCTTTTTTGGGGGGCTTTTGGTTTTTAAACTTAAAATTTATAAGCATTCATCATGGAAATTCAAGAAAGGGGGGGAAAAAAGGGGGTTTTATTTCCCCTTTTTCCTTTTGGGAAAACCAATAAAAAACCCCAATCTGCATGCCACTTTTCCCAAAAAAAAATTTTGAGGAACCCCCATCAAGCGGCACAAAAAAAGGGGTTTTTTTGGCTCTCTTTCTCCCCTTTTTCCCAAAATTTTCATTCGGGAAAACGGGTGAAAAAATTAAAAAAAAAAAATTTTTTTTTTCCCCCCAAAAACCCCCATGTTTGTCTTTGGGGGGGGAAAAAACCCCCCCCTTTCCCTCTCAAAGTAAAAAACCCTCCAAAACCCGGGGGGTTATGTTTGGATTTGCATGCACTGTCCCCGTCTTCATGTTCATTTAAAAAGAAACCCACTGGAAAAGGGCTTGTGTCCCCCCGTTATCAGTATATAATATATGCCCCTTACCAAGATATGGTTCCATCATTTTTCAAACCCCCATAAAAAAAATACCCAATAACTTCCTTTTATTTTTAATGTATTCTGCCAGTGTCACAATTATATAAAAACCCCGAAATTTTCAATCAAAAGTACAAATAACATCCCAAAACTTTTTCCTTTTTTTTTGGTTTTTATACTCTTTAAAGACAGTCTGCCTTTGAACAAAATCAAAGACTCATCAATAACAAGTTTCCCCAAGGGGTAAAAATCATACAGCACTTTTTTTTTGAAAAGAAAAATTTCATATTTTTTTCCCGGGGGAAGGGAAAAATGACATACCCAAAAATAAAAAAAAAATTCACGGGATAATATCATTTAAAACCGGGGGTTTTTAAATCAGGTTTCTGTAACCAGTAGGGTTTTACAATTGTGCAAAAAAGGGAATTTTTTGTGGCAAAAAACAAAAACCTCTCCCCAGTTGTTGCCCTTTCCCCCGGGTTTTAGCCGTGCCCCTTTTAAAGTTTTTTTGTTTGCCAGGGGGTTTCTCATAGTATGTTTCTTTCCTACAAAAAAGTCCATCAGGGTTTTTGAAAAAATAACTAAAAAAATTCGTTAAAAAACTTTTTTCCCCCAAAGTTACACGAGGGGCCCTATTCCACTTTGTGCTTCATCAAAGTCGGGGGGGGGGAAAAAAAATTGTCCTGCGGGGAAATCCCGGGTGCGGTCTGCTGGTGGGTCTGGAAAAGGGCTTGTTGGTTGTGGTTGGGGGGGGTTTTGTGGTTGTGCGGGTTTGGGGGTTTTGTGCAGGTTGTGGTTGTGCAGGTTGTGGGGAGTTGTGGGGGGGGGTGGTTAAAGTGGTTTTTGGGTTTGTGTTGGTTAGCAGGGGGGCCCCGCTCCTGGTCCCCAGGGGGGGTTGCCACCACCAAAACCACCACTACTACCCCCCCTGCCCCCACGCTTTTTCCCCCCCCTTTGTAAAAACCCCCCTCATCTTCACTATCAAGTGGTGGGGCCAAAGATTTATATTTTCCCCCCCTTTTTCCCCTTTGGGAAAATTTTTTTTTGGGGGCCCTTAGAGCATGTTCTTTTTACATCCCCCCCCTTCACAAAATTTCCCCCCTCATTCACCACTAGAATTTTTTTCAATAAAAAAACCCCTTCCCCCCCATCACTTAACCCACAGGGGGTTTTATGTAATGGTGAAATTTTTCTTCTTTTGCCCTTTGGTACAGGTGAGCGAAGGGTGAATAGGGGGACCAAGGGGAAGGGGCTGTGGGTCATCTGGGTTTTCATCACTAATTATGTTATCCTGGGCCCCCCCCAAAAAACCCTCCTAAAACCATGGGTTTAAATTGGGGGTTTTATCACTTTTTGGGAACTACCCCCCCGGGAAAAAAACCAAAAAGGGGGGGGAAGTGGGGGTACTTCTTCCGGGGCAGGGAAAAAATGACAAAAAACCCCTTGGCGCTCCCCAATACCACGGGCCCCCCCTTTTTTTTTCATCCCCCACCCCCAGAACCCATTTTCTCACATGTAGGCCTACCAATTTTTTCCCCCCCTTCCCCATTTGGGGGGCCCCGGCGTTTAAAAAACGAAAAAGGCCCAAAAAGTAAGACGTATATATGGGCCCAAAAAAAAAAAAGGGTTAATCCATTCCGGGCTATTTTTTTAAGCCGAAAAAAAAGCCCCAAATTTTTACTAAAAAAATATAAATAAAATTAAGTTCCAAAACAAAAAATACCAAAAAAAAAAAAAAATAATTTTTAATTTTACATACAGAAAACACACACAAAAACTACAAAAAATTAAAAAAATTTATAAATAAATAAAAAATAAACATTTAAAATAACATTTACTTACCTTTTTTTGAAGAGATTTGGGGGGGCCCCTGGAAGATAGGGAGGAAAAAGGGCAGGGCAGTTTTTTGGAAAAGGAAACCTCCCCCCCCCCACATTTTTTTTGCCACCCCCGAAAACCCTACATTTCCCCGAAACCCCCCCTTTTCACCCCCCGCTCCTGCCACCCCCCATCCTTTTCCCCCTTTTCCCCGCTCCTTTTCCCCCCCCCTGCATCCTGCCCCCCTGCCCCGCCACCCCTTTTCCCCCAAAACCCCCCGTTTTCACCCCCCGTATGCCTGCAAAAATTTTTTTATTGTACATCCAAAAACTCCTCCACTCGCCATTTATTTTTTTACAATCCCCTTTCCCCCCAAGGGGTTCCTCCCCCTTCTTTCCCCCAAAACACAAAAGGAAAATTTTTTTTTGGGCCCATGGGGGGTTATTTCACGGCAGCACTTTCGAAAAAAAACAAAAAGTTTGGGGAAAGCTTTAATGACCGGGTGGTTTTTCATTTGGGGGTGTAAACAATGCGGGGTTTTGGGGCCCCGGTAGGAGGTTTTCGGCGCAAAAAGCGGGCAGACAGGTCTGGGGAAACGCTGAGTAAATAACACTGGGAAAAATTTTGGGGGGAAAAAAACCCCCTTTCCCGAAAATAACATTATCTGGAATAAAACTTGGGGTCCACTGTAATTTTTCCCCCCAAAAAAATTTTCCCCCAAAAAATTTATTTTTTAAAGAATAAATACAGTCCCCCGGGGTTGTGGCTTGGAGTTTGGGGAAAAGGGGTTTGTGATATTTTTGGGGGAAAAATTTTTTGGGGTTTGGGGGGGTTCCAAATCCGGGTCTGAGTTCGTGATTCGTCCTGGGGGTTTTCCCCTTTTGGGGGAAACTGGGGGCACCCCAGGGGGTTTGTTTACCAAAGGGGGACCAGCACCGCCCCCGATTCATCCCCCATACAGTGGACCCCCTTTTAAAAAAAATTTCCGTTCCAGGAGCTGGGGCTTTAGCCAAACCTTTTTCAATCCAAACCCTTTTTCCCAAAAAAAATTAAATACAATTAATATTTCCACAAAAAATTTCTCCCCAAAATCTAATTTTTGGGGGGCCCTGGTTTTTGGGGATCTCAAACTCAAAATTTATGTAAAAAAATTTTTTTCTAAAATCTTTCCAAGTGTATTTTTTGGGGGGGGAAAAACACTAAATTTTTTGACATTATTTCTTAACGAATAAATTCATTGGTAATGGCACTTGAAACAGGCATTCTGGGCAAATTTTTTGGGAAAAACCGGGACCTTTTAAAAGGGGGCCCGGCTAAAAAGGGGGTTTTCCCCCAGCTAAAAACCTTTCATAATCCAAAAAAATTTCCCCCCAAAAAAAAAGTAAATACAATTAATCGTTCCAAAAAAAATATTCACACAAAATACATGGGACAGTGGGCCCCCATTTTCCCCCAAAATTTCCCTTCCAAAATCCCCAAAAAATCCCTTGGGGAATTTATTTCCCAAAAATTTCATTAGGTTAGTCTATTTGAAAAAAATACTTTCAACAGCTTTAAAGAAAATCCCTTTTAAAAGTTCGGTTTAGATGGGAAAAAAACCCGGGGGGCCACTGTATATATAATAGAAATAACATTGAGTTACCTTTAGGGGGAAAAGGGGCTTTGGGGGCATCGGGAAAAAAGGGGTGATGACAGGGGTGGTTTTAATTTTGGGGGGGAAACCCCCCCAAAAAGGGCTTCGGGAAAAAAGTCCCTCTTTTGGGGGACCCCCCCCTGGTTTTTTAAAACCCCCTAAGCCCGGGGTTGGGGGCATAGACCCCTGCCTGATAAAAAAACTGTCGGGGTCCTCTGTTTCGGGGACTTTTAAACCCCTTTCCGGGAAATAAAAACATGGCTCTGTCACTAAATTTTTTTCAAAAGGGGTCTTTTCCCCGGGGGGCAGGGTGGTGTCTTTCAACATATTCTTCACCTTATTCCACATTGAACAAATTTCCTTAATCACTGAAGAAAGGGGACCTCCTTCTCTCTCTTTTTCCCCCCTCCGGGAAACAAAACCCCAGCTGTAGTCTGTTGCTGTTCCAGATTGAAGGCCTTGGACTCTTCAGTTTTGTCTTTTTTTTCCCCAAAACTCTTACATCCTCACCTCCAACCCCAGGCTTTTTTCCCCCAAAGCCACAATATCTTCCCAACATTTTCCCCAAAAGGGGGGCCCCAAAAGGGGCGGGTCACCTCAAACCCCTTAAAATCCCTCTTTTCAACACAATCCGGCCACAGGGGTCCCCCAAACCCGAGTTCAAAGTCTAAGTCACTTCCTCCCAAGCCTTACCTATAAGGCCTTTAAAGAGATTTAAAATGATTTTCCCCGAACTCTCTTGGGTCAATTCAGATCATTGATATTTTTAAAAAACCCCAGAAACACTGGGTTTTACAGTTTTTTGGGGGAAAATTGGAAATGACCTGCTAAAACCAGGGCTTGGGTGGGAGGAGTGGTGTTGGGGGGCAAAAGCTTCACTCTGATAAAACCCCAACTCACCCCGGCAAAAACTTTTCCCAAAAGGGAAGGGGGTGAGAAGGGGGCATTTCCAATCCAGGGGCCTTGAAAGGAATTTTTTTTTTTGGGAGGGATTTCCCTTTTTTTGGGAAACCCCCCGTAAACCCCCTTCCCAAAAAACCCTTTTTAAATTTCATTAGTGTTAGCTTTCCCCAAAAACACAAATTATTCCTGTTAACCCTTGTTTCTTGAATGCTGGGGGGTTTTCGGGGGGATACACCAATAAATTTTTATTTTAAAAAACCCCTGGGGGCCAAAAGCATAAGGGGGTTAAAGCCTGTCTTTCATAGGCTTGTTCCCGGGCAATTTTTTCCCCCTCCTGAGTAAAAAGGTCCTCTTTTTTTTTTCTTAAAAAGGGGCCTGTTTCATCACGTTGAACCTTGGGGGGTTGAATTTTCAGTTTTTTGAACTCCTTTAATTCCTCCCCAATTTTTTCCCCACCCCCCCGTTTGTCGGGGCTGGCGGCCTCACCATGCCTAAAAACACTGTTTGCCTCTACTTTTTTTAAACCCCGGGGGGCGGTCCCCCAACAATACGTTTCAGGGGGGTTGGTGCCGTACAAAGTCGCCAAATTCAAAGCGGCCTAAATTTAAGCAGAAAACGGGGTAGGATACATTTTGAAAGAATGGGTCGGTTGTCTTTTCGATTAAAAAAATCCTGCACCCCCGCATAATAAAAAAAAAAAAAACGGGTCTTTTTGAAAAGAAAGTGAATTGCAGTTGATTTTCGATGGTATTTATTGTATTTTCCCCTTTTTTTGGGCTCATTTGATATAATGGAAGAAAATTTAAAATAAGTGCTTTTGATTGGTATGAAAACAAGTACAGTGGTCCCCCACATTTTTTTTGTTGGAATGCTGTTAAATCCCCTTCCCCAAAAAAAATTTTTCCCCATGGGAATAATTAAAAAAACAGTCCTTTTACCCCCCCAAAAATATATTTAAAAAACTTTTAAAAAAAAAAACTTTTCAAAAAGGGGATTTTTTGGGGGCCATGTCTCAGGTACCACTGTTTCCTTGAAATTGAGTTTAAAAATTAAAAAGGGTTTTTTTGCGTTTGAAAGTAAACAAATCACCCTCGTCCAATACCATCAACTGGGTCTTATTTCATACAAGTGCTCTGATATTATTTGTACCATTTTACAATGTGGGATACATAACAGTAAAACTTTATTTTTGTGTAAAAAAATTAAAAAGGGAAAAAAAAAAGTAATGGAACAGGGTCCTGGACATGGCTTAAAAGGAACATGTTATTTTAATTCCCGGGAATGTCTGCCGTTTACTTGGACCCCCATTTTAAAAAAGGCATCTTTTGGGGGAAAATTTTTGTAAAAGGGGGAAAAAAGCCGTTTCTGACCATTTTTTGGGGAGATGAAATTGGTAAATGGTGGTTTTTGTCTCAAGTAAAGGAAAAAGGGTTCTGGGAAATAGTTTAATTTAGGAGACTGAAACATTGATTTGAAAAAAATGGCTGAAGGGGGGGGGAAACCCCCGTGGAGTCAACCCAAAACTTCCGGCATAATTCCGTTAGTTTTAAAAAAATTTCCATAATTTTTGGTTATGATCGGAAAAAAATATTTTCTATCATTTCATAAAAAAATTTAAATTTTTTTTTTTCCCCAAAAATATTTTGACCCTGAACACGTTTAAAGGAAACCCTTCCCCCCCCCGGGCTAAACCCCCAAAAAGCCCTGCTTTTTTAAAATCCTCTCCTCTTTTGGGGTTGCAGGCATTGTCTCGACAAATCTGCCAACTGCCTTTTTTCATCTTCGGGAGACACTTCCATCTGTTTGGGAGCTATCATTTGGGGAAGGGGGAAACCCCAGATTCGGGGGATCTGGTTTTTTTCCCTTTAAAACATGCAACATAGACTACGGGAAAAATTTTCCCCCAATGCCCACGGGTCCCCCTTTTTTTTTTTTTAACTTCACGGGCCAAGGGACCCTTTCCTTGTGGGCCTAACTTTTATTTTGGGGGCCGCTTTTATGCGTATTAAAAAATCCAAAACAGGGGCTCGTAAGACGAAAGAATCGGAAAACAGTAAAGGGGGTTAAAAAGTCAGCTATAAAACCTTGGTGCTCCCTTTTATTTTACTTTTTGGGGCACTAAAGTTCAAATTTGAAAAAATATGTAGTCTTGGAGATTTTAAAAAAATGAAAATGGCTGAAAAAGGGGATTGAGATGTGAAAGTTCTCTTGGGGTTCAATTTTTTTTTTTTTTTTTTCGGAGGCTCGTCATAACCCCGGGGTTGTGGTAAATGGTACAGTCCCCCTTTTTATGTTTAAATTTCCCTTCCAGGGCGTCATGAAAAACGTACCCCCGAACCCCCAATCCTTTTTCCCCCCCTAAGAAATAATAAATTAAATTAACCCCTTCCAGACACCCAAAAAATAAAAATAAAATATTTTTGTATATTAAATATCATTAACACAAAAAAGGGGGGGAAAAAACCCGGGGGCCCGGTCACGGACCGGGGCCCCCCGAGTGTTGACCCCCGGAATTCTCCCCGGGGGTTAAAAAACATAAAAAAGGGGAAAACTGCAGCAGGCCTTTTGGGCCCCCTACTGGGCCCCGGTCCTTCAAAATCCATCCCACTAACGGGGAAAATTTTCTCACCCCCAATTTTTTTTCTCCCCAAAGGGGAAAAAAGCTTTGATAATTCTTTTTACTTCATGTCCCAAATCCCCAAACCCCCCCCTTTCCCCCATGAATTTACCCCAACCCCAAATTTTTAAACCCCAAAGGCCCCACTTAAAAACCCACTGGCGGGGTATTCCACTCATAAAATTTCCCCATTTGCCCACATGTGAGAGAATGGGTTTTGTGTGGTCAGTGTCCCGATAAAAAAAATCGGGCAAAGTGGTCATTGTGGAAAAATTTCAGTAGTCCATTTCAGCGCCCCCCGGTAGAAAAAACCCCGGGGGCTGGGGAAAAAGGGACTTTTCTCTTCCCCATGATAGCTCTAACACAGATGGAAAGTTTTTAAGAAAAGAATTTCATGGTTTTGGGGGTTTTTGGGAAAAAAAAGCCCCGGATACCAGAAGGAAGGAAGGAAGAAAAGAAAAAAAAGTAAGGAAGGAAAAAAAAGGGAGGAGGGGAAGGGAAAGGGGAAAGGGGAAAAAAAGAAAAGGAAGGAAGGAAAAGGAAAGGGGAAAAAAAGGGGGAAAAAAAAAAAGGGGAAAAAAAGGAAAAAGGGGGGTTTAGAGGATGGAAAAGGGGAAAAAAAAAATAAGAAAGGATGGAAGAAAAAAAAGGAAAGGGGAAAAAAAAGAATGAAGGAAGAAAAGGAAAAGGGGGGGGAAGGGGGAAAAAGGGGGGGAGAAGGAAGGAAGGGAAAAAGGGGGGAAGGAAGGAAGGAAATAAGTAAAAAAAAAGGAAAAAGGAAGGGGGGTTGGGGGGGAAAAGGGGGGCCTTTCAACCCCCTTTTTTTTTTTGACAGGGGGGTTTACAGCAGTGGGGTGGTGAGTAATGGTATAATTTCATTTTGGCGCTGCCACCCGCTCAGAAAAAATTTAGATGTCCCCCCCCCAGGGAAATGGCAAAATAAAAAAAACGTTCCCCAAAACCCCCCTGGGGAAAAAAATTTAAAGGGGGCTGTCACCATATCGTCGGCCCATCTGGGTTTTTGGGACCAGTTTGGAACCCACACCTGGTCAAACCGTCAAAAATTAGAAAAGTGAAAAAAGGGGTTTTTTAAAGAAAGTCCCAGGCTAAGGGGGGGTTTTCCTACGAAGAAAAAGGGTTTAA
>WNWK01057036.1:0-10849 GCA_009830355.1 Cherax destructor
AAACCTCAGCATCTACAAGCTCAGTATGAATGTATCAGTCAATATTGCATAGTCCAAATCGTTTTATATGTCAGTAAGTGTGACAATAGTATATAGTGACAAGCAAATTATAAGGAATCAAGAGGGAAGCCAAGAGGAAGATGTGACGTAGTACAATCACTACAAGTCGCAATGCAATGCACAGCATATTAGGGGCTTTTGGCATGTACATCTCATTAATAACTATGTTTCTTGTCTACCATGTATCATTGTACCATGTCTCAATAAAGTATTATTATTATTATTATCCACCCTTAGTCACACCAAGCTTCGTAAATAGCTACGCGTTGCTTCCCATACCCTGGGGCACTAGGCTTGTTAAGTTATTTCATTTCATCCTGCAGCATGACCTGACCAGGTGCCCCAGGGGACAGGAAAAAACGCTAGGCAACCATGCTTACCAGGGTCTGGATGTGTGGCGTAAGTACTATATAATATGATGCTGAGAGCGAAGGTTCGAGTTCTTTCTGCTCTGGCCTGATAAATAATGTTTGTAAATAAATCCTAAATATTCCCTATCACTTTCTGTAATTAGTATACAGGAGATTTTGTGATAAGGAATATTCTATAATTATTCTGTAACTTGCTTTATGTAAACCACAGAGGGTTCCCCGTTACCATTCATGGGGGAGGGGGTTAGGGGACAGGATGTGTGTGGGTGACTGACTCCTGTCAGTCTATTCTTCTCTTTTTACCTCTGAGAGAATTTTCTCCCCCCAACCTATTTGTTGCAAGTCTTGCAACATAGCAAATGCTCCTGGCGAAGAGTGTGTAAGACCTTGCGCCAATGTTTTCCAGCTACTGATGGCTAGTTTTGATTTGATTAGATCGCTTGTTTGCGATTGTATTGCATTATTCCTGGAGAGGGCCTCACGTAAACCGACGTACGAACCACAGCCCGGCTGGTCAGGTACAGACTAGGTGCCAGTCCAACGCCTTCTTGGTAATCCCTATTGGTAATCCGGGCTATGTATGCTGGGAGACTGTTGAACAGTCTTGGGCCTCTGACACTTACTGTGTTGTTTCACACTTCTCCCATTTCTCTCGTCTGTTTCCTTCTTTGACTTTTGCAATTATCTCCTAAAACTCTCACTTTTTAAAGGCTATAAATAGCTCTCAACTTTGATTTTTATATAAGTGCCAAAGTGAACAAGTTCTACTGAAATCCTTTCTGCAACACAGGTTAGTCAAGCTAATTACAACACCGTTCCACCACCTACACAGGTTACTGTTTACTATAAATACTGAAGTAGTGCGACCTGACAAGAAGATGCATTTATAGAAATAAGGAAACCAAGACGTAATTCTTTAACAAAATTCCCCCAGGCTGCCTTGACTGTTTTCTTGATTATATTTATGGCGAACTATGAACAATGAGGCGGTACACTGAACTATGAACAATGAGGCAGTACACTGAACGGTGAACTATGAACAATGAGGCAGTACACTGAACGGTGAACTATGAACAATGAGGCAGTACACTGAACGGTGAACTATGAACAATGAGGCAGTACACTGAACTATAAACAACGAGGCAGTTTCACCTGCTTGCCTGTTCTTCATAATCTCCAGACCTACGGTGCTGAACACACCAACTCCAAGGCCGTGGGACTGACCACCTCATCTTTTGAATATAGTTCTACTCTCTTCATATTATGTCCTAGAATTTTGTATTGATAAAGCCACTGGATGGCGAAACGTTTACTATAAAGATACCCATGCTCTCCTTATAAGAGAAAATGGAGTGTTTGTGGGGCTAACTGCACTAGATCACAGTTTCATAAGGAAAGTGCTGAAACAATGTACACAATTTATAAATAAGAAATATTGTATAAAACATAGTAGAGAATGTAATGAAATAAAGTGGTTATTGTATATATATAATATAGTACACACTTTACCTTGGAGCAGATGCTGGCAGAGCTTGAGGGTGGTGGAAGATAGCGCAGGGCGGCGTATGTTGTCAGTGGCCCTATAAACCTCCAACACCGTTGGAGGAGTTAAGTTTTATGTCATCTTTTTCTATCAATCGCTTAACTTACTTGCTACACTTAATGCTACACCTTATCACTGAACTTAACTGCTACAATTTGCTGGCGCTATAACCTTTATAGACTCCTTCTACTTTAGTATTGTGCATATCGTAGAAGTGCTACGCTGGTACCCGCCAAGTCCCTCACGCCTAGTTTGTGTTTTTCTATGATTTCAAGCTTTACTTCCATAGCCATCATCCTCTTTTTCTTCTCAGCACTGTCTTTTGCACTTGCTTTCTTAGGACCCATGGTTAGAAAAAAGAAATTTGGCAAAATAACTGCACGAAACGTAAATAAAACACAAGAATTCCTTCCACTGCGAGTATACATGTGTTGTTGTTGTTGTTGTTGTTGTTGTGGTACTCAGCTTATAGTATTATTATTATTATATTATTATACGTATTATTATTATAATATTATACGTATTATTATTATATTATTATACGTATTATTATTATATTATATTATGATATCATTATATTATATTATTATTTTTATTATTATTATGTACGTATTATTAAAATAATAATAATTATTATTATTATTATTATCAATTTAGGGAACTGGGGCACAGATACAATTCCCTGGATCAAGAGCCGAACCTCCCTTGAGGGGAAAATTCGCAAGTTTTTTTTTTTTTATATTTTATTAAAAAAACACATTATACATAAGTTGCAATTGTATCAATCTTAACATTATACATACCAAGAACCACACCTCTGAACATAATAAAAATCAGCACATTTCTTTACAATCCACCTCCATTACACCTGAACTAAACAAGCCTATATATGCAACAACACTCATTAATACAAAACAGTACATGAAAATCTAAACCTCCTCCAGGGTAACTTCCTAGATGTACCCTCATAATCCCCCACCCACAACCCACCCAAAGCACCCTACATATTATACAGCTTTTATATTTTTCCATACCTACACATACCAACACACATGTGTAGTAACAAAATACACATAGGACACCAAACGTGCCAGGATTACTCCATTTCTCCATACCAAACCAGAGACAAAAACAGTATACATTACTATAAAGTGCAGATTATTTATCCTGCATTTCTAAATAGATACCTCAAATTAAATTTCAGGCCCTACTGTTACCCCACCTGTATCCCCCTTAACTTTGAATATTCAAACAACCTTAGAAACTTAAGACATAACAGGTTATTATGTCTCTCCATGTCTACAACAAAGTACATGTCTAAACTCGACACCGCATTACATGTCATAAGGGAACCACTAAGTCACTTTTATCACGTGACTAAAGCAAAAAAAAATATAACATCATCCTATATACATTGTCATACATAATAACATGACCCAACCGTCACTGTCTTGACCAACATGACATGTTTACCTTATACAGTTATTACACAAAACAAGAAAGCCACCTCTATATTTCCCCAAAAATCCTATTAATCCTCTCCCTCCCCCGTCAGAAGTCCTGATCAGTAACACACACACTTTCAAACCATATACTTACAAAATTTAAAGGTCCATCCTCGGCGCCCCAAAACCAGGGCATCCAAGTAAGTTCTCCGTCACAATCATTCCCCCCACACACACATATCCGTCCATTCTCTTTCAATATAAGAAAGCACATACGCCCGCACACACCAAAATCCCCCCTTCCAGAGTCCAGTCACTTTCAGCTTCACCCTCCTCTCCTCCCACTCCTCCCACTTCTAAAAGTCTGCCCACTGTCATACTTCTGTAACTGTCAGGAAAACCTATCCCACCCTGCACCATACAACAACCTATTCCTGCATTTTGTTCTATACATCGAAGCCGCCATAGCCTTTACTCTGACTCCTCCCTGTTCCCCGCAAAATCCATGAAACATACACGTAATCAACTGCCACATACATGAGTGCCCTCCTTACATCCTCATGCACCCCACCAATATCTAAACTCAGCACCCTCAAAGCATTTATTCCTCCTCCCCATCAGACAGATCACTCCTCCCAACCATTCCCTAAGTCTCCCTAAGCTTTCAAATATACAGCATGGTATGCAGTATCCTCCTCACCACACCTATCACAAAATGGCGTCACTGCCAACCCCATTTTATATAGCACTGCCCTGATGCAACTACCCCATGCAAAAACCTATATACCACCTCTCTCACCCTCGTCTTCAGCCGCAAACCTCGCAACCCACCCCATATTCCTCCAGTTATATACTGGGAACACTGCCTCCCCTACCACCACATCAGCACCCTCCCCAACCTCCCCATTGCCCTTGCTGTAACACTCCGAGGGTCCCTCACTGCCAAAATACTTCTCAACATATCACCACATTCAACAAGTCCTTCCCCTCCACCACCGTGTCAATTCATTCATAACCCTTTCCACCCTTCTTCCCGGCCCCCCCTTTCCGTAGATAGCAATACTTTACATACATGCCCATAAGATGACTCCTAATGTTTATGAGCCCCAGACCCCAAACCCCGCCTTGTCATAACAACCTCCTTATTTAACCAATGCTTTCCAAAACCCCACACAAATCTCAAAACCTTTCTTTCCAATTCTAGCACATCCCCACTCAACACAGGAAAAACCACCGCTACATACCATAACTTACTATACACTAATGTATTAACCACTACCACCCTTTGCTGTAATGTTAACTCCCCCGTTCTCCACCCTCCCATCCTCCTTAAAGCTCCCCAACAACCTCCTCAGCATTCACTCTCCGAGCCTCACAGACATCTTCCATAAAAATAACACCACAGATCTTTACCTCCCTACGACAGTCCATCCAAAACTCTTCCCCATGCCACCCCCCACCCATGAACCCACCTCCAACAGCTTAGACTTAGTAGTATTAATGGCTAAACCCGTCGCCCTGCCAAAAATCTCAAGAATCCGGCCTATGTTTCTTAGACCCTCCTCACCCCCGACCAACACAGTTGTGTCATCCACATATCCCACAATGCCAGACCCATGCTCCAGAACCTCTTTTCCCTCCCCTACTCCCACCTCAATCAGGCTGTACAGCGGGTTCTGCAAGCACGCAAAAAGGATCTGCGACAAGGGGCACCCCTGCCGCAAACCCTTCTCCATTCGCACTTCCCTACCCACCAAACCATTTACTTGTACCCTCACACTCGCATCCTTATACAACAACTTAGCCCATTCAACTATCTCATCACCAAAACCTTGCTTTCTCATTATCATCCACAACATTTCTCTGTCAACACTATCATACGCAGCCTTCCAATCTAAAGCCAGCACACCACCCCCCATACTGTTTTCAATGAAGTCCCGTATCCTTGCATGCCCCTGATTCATACTCCGTCCAGGTATACCATATTGCCCAGCCTCAATCACCCTCTCTAAAACCCTCTTCATCCTATTCCCTAGCACCTTAGCAAAATTTTATAGTCAGCACACATCATGGACAAACCCCTATAATCACTAATTGATTTCCCTGCCTCCCTCTTTTTAACTAATACTATAACCCCCGTGCGCTGAGTTGTTCCCAAACACCCAGTCTCTTTCATACAATTCATTAATCGTACCAGACACTCTCTTATTACACCCCAATGCTCCATATAAAAGTCGTTCGGTATCCCATCCAGACCCGGCGCTTCCTCAAACTCATGCTTTTCACAGCCAGCCACACCTCTTCTTCACTTATACCCCCTTCCATGTCGGTCCTATCTTCGTCTCCCAACACCTGTCGTATACTATCTACAATGACTCCCTTCTCCCTCCTCCACCCACACCCTTTTGCAAGTATTGCTTAAACCTCTGAGCCAAAAATAGACTCATAGCCTCAGTCGATTTCATCTTCTGTCCCCGGACGTATCCTTCCACATCCTCATCTACCTCCAGCCCCATCACCGTCATACCTGTCCTCCTCTGCCGAAATGACCGCAAAACAGTTGTCGAAGGCTTGTCGCCCCACAAGACATCGTCCAAACCCCCACGCAAACGTATCGCATTGAACCGCTCGTTTTGTATCTCTCGCAACTGCCCTTTATAACTCCCACCTCTTCCACCTGTGTGCTCCTTCCTCTCTCATAACAAAGCTCAAGCAGCCCCTCCAAATACTTCTGTAAACCATATTTCCATTGCTTTTCCTCTCTTCCCCTTACCTTATAAAAGTCTCTAATGCCCGGTTTCGCACATTGCTCCCACCATTTTAGTACATCTTTCTCCAGCTTCCCTTTGTCCCATACTTTCTCCCACCATTCTTCAAAAGCGCCCTTCCCTCCTCACCCTCAAAAGCTTCACATTGAGTTTCCAATAACCGGGGTACCATTTCACCATTCCCTCCCATCCTACCTCCACCAATACACCCCTATGATCTGAAAAGCCCACGTCTACATACCCAATCTCCCCACCGTTACCACCGTGACATAAACTCTGTCCAAGCGTGCAGCGTATCCCGTCGGACAAAGGTATGATCCACACCCCACCCACCCCCCACCACATCAACCATCCCTGCACTCCCCAACACATCCCTCAAAATACTTAAGACACACCCAGCTTCACGGGGTTCGACATCCTTCTTCCTAATTACACAGTTCCAGTCGCCCCCAATTATCGTAACCTCAGCTAAACCTCCCATGAAATAAACTAAATGATCCCTCACAAAATCCTCCTTAATCCGTTTATTTCTTACAGCTGGCATATATACTCCCATGAAAGTAACTCTCACCCCCATACCCCATGAACTCTGACTATCCCCCCCTCCCTCCCTCCTCCCAAGTCAACAACTGAAAGGGACGGGACTCCTCACTACTACCGCAACCCCTCCCTTGAAGCTTCCCGAGCTACCCGCATACACTTTATACCCTTGCAACAACAAATCTCTACCATACCTGAAATTGTGCTCCTGTAAGAAGCCTATGTCCACCCATACCGTGCAAAGTCACCTCAACCCATTTCCTCTTAACCTCGGCCTTCAGACCATTCACGTTAAACGAGATACACTTAAATAAGATAGAGGTGGCTTTCCTTTGACTTACATACTTTCTGCTTCGTGCTTTTCTGGGCTTCAGTAACCTTACTGTTGTCCTGCACACCCTTTACCTTTTCTGCCCTCTGCACCCCCTTGTCCCGTTTGTGGTGCCTCCACCCATATCTTCTTGCCTGACTTTTGGCCAGGCGTCAGGACTTCATCATCTGACACTACCATGGATCGCTTCCGTGATTCAGAACTAATATCCATGTTTGACCCACTATCCTCCCTGTGCACTGTTACCTGCACCTCCTGTATATCCAAACAGCTGGACTCAGCCCCATCACCCAACACCCCCCCCTCAGCACCCATTAACTTTACTGCAGCCTCACTGGCTTCAAAACTCCCCATCCTGGGAGTATCCAAAATCCCCGCAATTCCTCCGGTAATGCAGCATCTTCCAAATCTACAGCACTCCTCTGTACTGCTGTCTCCAGCACCGCTGTGTCCTGCGACACAGTTGGCAAAGTACGACATATCTCCTCCGGGCCTTTCACAATCTCACTCCATGTGCCTTTGGGCGCCACTACCACTTCCTCAACCCGTACAGTAGGCTCCACTTCCGTAACATTCACCACATTCCTTGTACCATATTGCTGTCCCTGCCTCCTGTCACACTCTGCAGCAATATGTCCATAGGAACCACAGAGTCTGCATGTCCGTCTTTGACCTGCGTAGGTCACATAAACTTGAGTTCTAAACTCTTCCAAGACCACAAAAGACGGTATGGCCCGCTTCAGGGTCATCTTGAGGGTAAAGGAACCTTCCGGGAATCCTCATAGATTCCTTCAGTCCATCGTCCCATCGTTGCATAGTGGATGACTCCATAATCCTTGAAAACATGCCGGATGTCTTGCTCATCCGCTTCGAACGGCAAATTACGAATCTTGACATATGTATAGTGCTTAGAAACATCTTTGAGTTTCACTTCCAAGGTAGCATTGATAGGCATGCATACTTCCTCATATTTCTCCACCAACCTCTCATAAACGCCGGTGGACGACAGTTTCACGAAGATTCTTGTACTCCCATTGAGCGCAATCCCATAGATGTCCTCATTATCTAATCCATAAAAGTCTCGTAGAACGGTGGGCAAGATAACAGCTGCCGTCGAAGGGTACACAGCCCCTTTTACCAACTCAACACATACAGTGTTTATCCTCCGTCTGAACGCCGTCGCCATTTTGTAGTGAAAATATCCAAGGTCTCTGTTGTCACCACCAGAGGCCAGCACCAGACAACCTGCTGCGGCGAGAGCTGGGCGACGAATGAAATTCGCAAGTGGTATTTAATCAGTAACAACACTGCGACTAGCCGAGGATCGAACATAGAACGTTTCGGCCCGCCTCTATTAGAGCTAAGTGGTACACATATGTTGATGTGTTGTGTCTTATGTCTAAGAATGTTGATATAAACTATTTCCCTCTTAAATTAAATATCTTAGCTCATTCTATAAATTTTACTATTGAGTTCGAAGTAAAAAACTCATTGCCTATCCCAGATGCTTTAATTATTAAGGGTAACAATGATTTTAAATTGAAAATTTACAGAAAACCTACAAATAATTGTTCCTATGTATTCTATTATTCTTCACATCAAGATAGAATTAAACTGTCGGTTTTCTCATCGATGTTTTTGAGATCTTTACGTATTTGTAGTCCAGAGTTCATAGATGAAGAAATATCCAAAATTTATGAAATAGCTAATGATCTAAAATACCCAAGAAACGTAATTAATAAATCCTTTTAAATAGCTAGAAATACTTTTTACAATCCAAAAAGGGACAACCAACCTTATTCAACTAAAAATATGTTGGTTCTCCCTTACCATGAAAACTTGGTTGATATGCCTTCCCTTCTTATGACTTTTAATATCAAAGTCGTATTTAAAGATCTTGATACATTAAAAAAAAATTGATAAAAAATTCCCCCCAAAATGCTGACGGATGTGTCTATAAGATTCCTTGTAAAATATGCGATAAAGTTTATTACGGTCAAACTGGTAAAAGTCTTGAACTAAGATTAAAACAACATGGAGGAGGTGAATATGTTCAGATATTTGGGAGTGGATGTGTCAGCAGATGGGTATATGAAGGATGAGGTGAATTATAGAATTAACGAGGGGAAAAAGGTGAGTGGTGCACTGAGGAGCTTGTGGAGACAGAGAACTTTATCCATGAAAGCAAAGAGGGGAATGTATTAGAGTATAGTTATACCAACACTCTTGTATGGGTGTGAGACATGGGTTGTGAATGTTGCAACAAGGAGAAGGCTGGAGGCAGTGGAGATGTCATGTCTGAGGGCAATGTGTGGTGTGAATATAATGCAGAGAATCCGTAGTTTGGAGATTTGGAGGAGGTGTGGGATTACCAAAACTATTATCCAGAGAGCTGAGGAGGGGTTATTGATATGGTTTGGACGTATAGAGAGGATGGAACAAAATAGAACGACTTCGAGAGTGTATAAATCTGTAGTGGAGGGAAGGCGGGGTAGGGGTCAGCCTAGAAAAAGTTGGAGGGAGGGGGTAAAGGAGGTTTTGTGTGCGAGGGGCTTGGACTTCCAGCAAGCGTGTGTGAGAGTGTTAGATAGGAGAGAATGGAGACAAATGGTTTTTAGGAGTTGACGTGCTGTTGGAGTGTAGGCAAGGTAACATTTATAAAGGGTTTCAGGGAACCGGCAGGCTGGACTTGATTCCTGGTGATGGGAAGTACAGTGCTGGCACTCTGAAGGAGGGGTGTTAATGTTGCAGTTTTGTAGCTGTAGTGTAAGCACACCTCTGGCAAGACAGTGATGGAGTGAATGATGATGAAAGTTTTTCTTTTTCGGGCCACACTGCCTTGGTGGGAAACGGCCTACATTTAATAAAAAATAATATAAAAAAAATATAGCATTAGAACTGGACAAGATTCTAATGCTCTATTTATTCATGTGTGAGATTTTAACCATCCAATTGATTTTCAAAATGCTGAGAAAGTTTCAACAAGCAAGTCCATGGTTGAGAGGAATATAACAGAATCATGTTTCATAAAAAGCAGTTTTGAAAATAATATGAATATTTCTTTTGGTTTATATAAATTGGATTCATTTATAATTAATAAATTTTTGGAAGAATTTAATGAACTTAATGCTTGGTTAGAATATCAGGTGTGTTTCACAGAGTCACGTGTTGTTACGCGATTGTGAGGTGTAGTCTTGCCCCTTTATATGCCTTCCTGTTGATATTTTGTTTTTTATAGTTCCTTGATAATGTGAGAAGTCACGAAAGTGCTCGGAATGTCGCTATTTTTTCACAGTGGTTGTTTTACGGGCTACCCCACCCAACAACCTGCGCCTCCCCCACCCAACTACCAGCGCCTCCCCCACTCAATTCCCAGCGGCAGTTTTTCCCTCCCAGCCCCTCAAACCCCACCAGGCCACCACGGTTCACTACCATCCACGCACAATACCCACCCAGCATGTCATACTCCACTCCTACAGTCTAGTCTAGCCAGATGGATGCCATCGTTGTTTCAACTCTAATAGTTCTCTCCGTAAACACGGTAGCTGCCCTGGTTCAGGATGTCCTCCTGTGGAGAGTGATGATCCAGTGCCACTTCAGGCACCTGAACCCACTCAGCAGATCTCATCTCATCAGATAATATCTTGGAAGCAATTAAAGCAACAGGTACCAGGACACTCACACATATTCCCAAAGCAGCCCGTCCACACGCAGCTGCGAGAAGCACGGACTTCTTAATAAAAGTAAACGATGGTTCCACTATCCTAAATGTTCCACCAACCATCAAGATT
>WNWK01057037.1:0-10848 GCA_009830355.1 Cherax destructor
TTAACGGGTTTGTGTATGTGTGTGTACACATGCGTGTGTGTATGTGGTTGTAAGTGTACATGACAATGGTATACAACACCGACAAGTTGATAAGTAAGACACATATGCAACACTACACACAACCCGCACATAGAAGAGAGGAGCTTACTTGCACTTTGTAAATGGTCCAAGTCGGACCGAAACGTCGTCGTAAGCTCCTCTCTTCTATGTGCGGGTTGTGTGTGTATTGTTCCAGTCACGGTATTGTGCCTTTTTTGTTACATATGCAACAGTTAGGTATCTTCATTCCGAAACGTTTCGCCTTCACGGTAGGCTTCCTCAGTCGAATACAATAACATAAGAACATAAGAAAGAAGGAACACTGCAGCAGGCCTACTGGCCCATGCGAGGCAGGTCCAAGTCTCCCACCGGCTTAAGCCAATGCCCCGACCCAGCCAGGTCAGGTTACATTCACTTAAGGAAGGTGCACGGCATCTGACCTAGTATCACAAACTAGTCAGGTACAACTCACACCCACCCGCACCCACTCATATATTTATCTAGCCTATTTTTAAAACTACACAACGTTTTAGCCTCTATAACTGTACTCGGGAGTTTGTTCCACTCATCGACAACTCTATTACCAAACCAATGCTTTCCTATATCCCTTCTGAATCTGAATTTATCCAACTTAAAGCCATTGCTTCGAGTCCTGTCAATACAAGATATTTTTAGCACGCTATTTACATCCCCTTTATTTATTCCTGTTTTCCATTTATATACCTCAATCATATCCCCCCTAATTCTACGCCTTTCTAGAGAGTGCAGATTCAGGGCCCTCAGTCTATCCTCATAGGGAAGATTTCTGATACATGGAATCAACTTAGTCATCCTCCTTTGTACATTTTCCAGAGCATTTATATCCATTCTGTAATACGGTGACCAAAACTGTGCAGCATAATCTAGATGAGGCCTAACCAAGGATATATAGAGTTGAAGAACAACCTGAGGACTCCTATTATTTATGCTTCTTGATATGAAGCCAAGGATTCTGTTTGCTTTATTGCGAACACTTATGCACTGCTGTCTTGGTTTTAGATTACTGCTAACCAGAACTCCTAAATCCTTTTCGCAATCAGTAGTATTAAGATCTACATTATTTAGTTTATATGTGGCATGGTTATTGTCCTGTCCAATATTTAGAACTTTGCATTTATCTATATTAAACTGCATCTGCCACTTCTCCGACCACTGCATCAGTCTATTCAAATCTTCCTGGAGTGCTCTAATGTCCTCATTTGAATGAATTGGACGGCCTATTTTGGTGTCATCGGCAAACTTGCTTATGTCGCTATTTATTTCCTCATCTATGTCGTTTATGTAGATTGTGAACAACAAGGGGCCCAATACTGACCCCTGTGGAACACCACTTGTGACGCTTCCCCACTCTGATTTCTCCCCATTTATGCAAACTCTCTGCTGCCTATTTGTCAACCATGCCTCTATCCCGGAAAAAATTTCTCCTCCTATTCCGTGTGCCTTAATTTTCCTCAATAGTCTCTGATGTGGGACTCTATCAAAAGCCTTACTGAAGTCCATATACACAATATCATATTCATTACCATGATCTACCTCCTCAAATACCTTAGTGAAAAAGTTATTAAATTTGTAAGGCAGGAACGCCTTTTGTAAAACCGTGCTGAGATTCGTTGATTAATTTATGCTTTTCAAGATGGCTGCGAATTGCCTCGGCAATTATTGATTCCATAAATTTTCCCACTATAGAGGTTAGGCTTATTGGTCTATAGTTCGAAGCTAAGGACCTGTCTCCTGCTTTGAAAATAGGTATTACATTTGCAATTTTCCACTTATCTGGCACCATGCCAGTTTGCAGTGATATGTTGAAAAGATTAGCCATAGGTTTGCTAAGCTCCTCTTTACATTCCTTTAGAACCCTTGCATACAGTTCATCAGGGCCTGGGGATTTGTTAGTTTTTAATTTATCTATTTGTCTAAGGACCATGTCACTTGTGACCCTGATCGTGCATAGTTTACTATCGTCCTGGTCTACATAATTTATTATTTCTGGAATATCGCTAGTATCTTCCTGTGTAAAAACTGAGAGGAAGTAAGTGTTAAAAATTCTACACATTTCCTTATCACTGACGGTGAGCTGACCTGAGTAACTTTTGAGTGGGCCTATCTTGTTCCTAATCTTACTTCTGTATACCTGAAAAAATCCTTTTGGGTTAGTTTTCGATTCTCTTGCAACTTTAACCTCATAAGTCTCTTTTTGCTTTTCTTATTCCCTTTTTTATTTCTCTATTTAACTGAATATATTGATTACTTAATTGCCCCTCTCCTCTTTTGATTCGCCTATATATGCCTCTCTTTTGATACAGAACTGAATCTTGGTACAGAAAACACCTTTGACAACTTTGTCAAGCTAGAAGGGATGAATTTGAGAGGAATGTTGCTCTCTATATGACGACCTGCTTTCTTCTACTAGTGAAGTGCATCTCACCTTCAGACAGTATATAAGTCTCCACACTGATGCTTAAACTTCACATTGTTCCAGACTCTGGAGCAGAACTCTTCTCCAGACTGAGGGACTGACCACCTCAAAACTACGTCTTCAAGGCTGATGGACTGATGACATCATCTCTACTGCTTCTGCTAAACTCTCTTGTATTCGACTGAGGAAGCCTACTGTGAAGGCGAAACGTTTCGGAATAAAGACACCTAACTGTTGCATATGTGTCTTACTTATCAAGTACGTAAGTAAGTTAGATTATTCAGGTGTACACAAATACAGTTACATATATTATGATACATAGCAGCATATGTGTAGAGAACCATCCAGGATAACCCAAAAAGTCACACAAAGTCACTTATTTCCATTGTGGTCTTTTTAATACCTTATTATCATCCTCTTCATCCTCCTCCTCCTCCTCCTCCTCCTCCTCCTGCTGCTGCTGCTGCTGCTGCTGCTGCACAAGCGAAATGTTTCAACAAATACATTCATGTGGTGAAAACTCTTGGTGTTGATCCAGGTGTGGATATTGTGCACCACAGCTTCACCCTGATGGAACCTCCACTAAATTATCCTCCTCATGGACATCACTAAATATATATATATATATATATATATATATATATATATATATATATATATATATATATATATATATATATTTATTTATTTATTTATTTCACAAGAGAATTCTGTTGCTCAGTTAAACCACATCTTCCACGTACGCAACCCATCTATCTCCATATCCCCAACAAGGCGTATAACGTACGCAACCCATCTATCTCCATATCCCCAACAAGGCGTATAACGTACGCAACCCATCTATCTCCATATCCCCAACAAGGCGTATAACGTACGCAACCCATCTATCTCCATATCCCCAACAAGGCGTATAACGTACGCAACCCATCTATCTCAATATCCCCAACAAGGCGTATAACGTACGCAACCCATCTATCTCCATATCCCCAACAAGGCGTATAACGTACGCAACCCATCTACCTCCATATCCCCAACAAGGCGTATAACGTACGCAACCCATCTATCTCCATATCCCCAACAAGGCGTATAACGTACGCAAAACATCTATCTCCATATCCCCAACAAGGCGTATAACGTACGCAACCCATCTATCTCCATATCCCCAACAAGGCGTATAACGTACGCAACCCATCTATCTCCATATCCCCAACAAGGCGTATAACGTACGCAACCCATCTATCTCCATATCCTCAACAAGGCGTATAACGTACGCAACCCATCTATCTCCATATCCCCAACAAGGCGTATAACGTACGCAACCCATCTATCTCCATATCCCCAACAAGGCGTATAACGTACGCAACCCATCTATCTCCATATCCCCAACAAGGCGTATAACGTACGCAACCCATCTACCTCCATATCCCCAACAAGGCGTATAACGTACGCAACCCATCTATCTCCATATCCCCAACAAGGCGGATAACGTACGCAAAACATCTATCTCCATATCCCCAACAAGGCGTATAATGTACGCAACCCATCTATCTCCATATCCCCAACAAGGCGTATAACGTACGCAAAACATCTATCTCCATATCCCCAACAAGGCGTATAACGTACGCAACCCATCTATCTCCATATCCCCAACAAGGCGTATAACGTACGCAACCCATCTATCTCCATATCCCCAACAAGGCGTATAACGTACGCAACCCATCTATCTCCATATCCCCAACAAGGCGTATAACGTACGCAACCCATCTATCTCCATATCCCCAACAAGGCGTATAACGTACGCAACCCATCTATCTCCATATCCCCAACAAGGCGTATAACGTACGCAACCCATCTATCTCCATATCCCAAACAAGGCGTATAACGTACGCAACCCATCTACCTCCATATCCCCAACAAGGCGTATAACGTACGCAACCCATCTATCTCCATATCCCCAACAAGGCGTATAACGTACGCAAAACACCCACGATAAAAAAAATGGAGCATGCCAGTATATTCCTTCTCCACATTCCTACATTTACTGCAAAGATTGAAAACTGGAAATAATGTGAAGAATTTCCACTGAAATTAGGCCTTTTCTATCTTTAGGATGGATCAAGATGCTGGAAAAATAAAAATCCTTTGGTAAGCGCGATCATGGAGATTATTTCTAGTATTGTTATTTCTGGTACTTTAGTTTTTCATTGGTCTTTGAGCATGATTGAAAAATATGTCCTTTGCTGCTCTATTAAAAAACATACAATTCACTAAATGTTTACAATATTTACGAAGACGTAGTAGTGAAGCAACGTTACTTGACCAGCCACACGATACTCCACAACTTTATTAAGTACGACGCTAATGAACAATAATTGATAACCTCTGAGGCTAGACCTATTTTTACTTAACTAGAAGTATATAATTAAAAATCAAGAATTTTTTAAACTTCTCAACATGGCTTTTAGTGTAGATGAAATGTGGCTGAATTTTCATTGCAACATATTCGTAAAAATGTTTTTATTTGTGCATAAAGAATTCGAAATGGCTATTCAATTTAGATGTTATGCTATAAAAACTACAGTGAATAACCGTCAAGCCTAAATCATTTACGAATAAAATAATAAGAAAATTTTTCCCCAGGAATACGTCAGCTAAGACTTGAATAACATTTCCACTTAACTCATCAAATTGGCCGCTAATACAGAAATTCATTTCTTATTGCTACATTATTCTCAGTTATCACTTCAATTAATATTAAATCCAAACAATTCATAATCATAAAAAACAATGTTTGATATTTTTATCTTAGGTCAAGTGCCAGGTTCGTGCCAGACTAAACACTATGTTAATCTGAGAATATTGAAAAAAAAAGAATTCTGCTGGCAATTACATATAATTTTTTAGGATAAAACTATAAGGTTCAACACTGAATTATCAACAACTCTTTGCTTTACAGGTTTGTGTTGTTCTCTGCACACAGGACTCTGAATTTACTACAGTTACTGAAAATGAAAAATACACCTTAAATACATCCAGGTGACTACTGTCACCTCCTAGTAAACTCTGGTGTAGTTAGTCTGCAACATATTGCATTTCTCACAAGTTTCACATTACAAGCTATCAGAAGCAACACCAAGAATAATTCCTAAGTGTTGATACAACTGACAGTTAGCAACATTGTGCTCATTGGTTAGGTGTATTTAAAGTAGTAATATAGACATACCTGTGATGCTGTGCCAGAGTTGTCCCACGATGACCAGTGATCCACACTTACCTGTGAGAGTTGTCCCACGATGACCAGTGATCCACACTTACCTGTGAGAGTTGTCCCACGATGACCAGTGATCCACACTTACCTGTGAGAGTTGTCCCACGATGACCAGTGATCCACACTTACCTGTGAGAGTTGTTCCACGATGACCAGTGATCCACACTTACCTGTAAAGGAAAACAAGTTAATTTATATTAATCATCTTATTCGACCATCAAGTCCTAACTATTATAATAAATTTACATTAACTATTGCAAATTAATTATTTTATTCGACACATCCGCTGGAGCAACCAGAGCTTAGTAATCAAGTGTTGCTGGAGGCTGATTATTATAATCAAAACTAAGAGCTAAACCAGCAGGGTCATACAGCGCTGCAGGATAGAGGTTGTATGCTCAGTGAAGAGTGATAAAGGAAGTATAATCAAAGTTTGTGTGATAAATCTGTTGTTGTCAGTGAGGAGGGAAGATAAATCAAGGCTGATACACTGGACACTCCAACAGAATATGGCTAACTGAAATTGTAACCTGACAATATACACAGAGTGGAAGTGGGCGCCTCTCCATGAGATACCCATGAGTGAGACGTGTGTGTCCAGTGCCAAGACGAGAAAGCGTAGTCTCACAACCTGATATGCCAACGTATGGCAAAATACACACATTTTTCTGTGCAGCTCAACAATTTATGATAGTAGAAGACTGGTGAAATAGCACTGGACCTTTACATTCAATTCGTGAAGTCATGTAAGTCTCCAGTCTTTGTAATCTACTGTAATTAAACCACAAACATTGTTCAGTGTTCCAAGCAACTAGTTGACTCACCATCAGTTGGGAAGGAAACTATGGGAGAATAGACTTTTGCAACTGATGACTAATTACACTGCTATGTTAACCTTATTCAATGAATAAGAAATACAGGAGTTAGAACACATTATTAGGAACTCCTTGTTCTTTAACATTTTTCAGTTTCAATATGGAGTTGGTCCTCCATTTGCAGCTAAACCACCACCAGTTCGTCGAAAAATTTATTCATATAGCATTTGAACAATATCCAGGAAAATGTTGAGCCATTACTCAACAAAACCTGCTGAACCTCTTCCAAAGACGACGGTGGAGGAAATCGGTTTCTGACTTACAGTTGCAACTGATCCCACAGATGATCGATAATATTTTGACCCGGTGATTGTGGAGGCCAATCCAAGTGTTCACCTTCACTTTTATGTTCTTCATACCAGTTTTGAACATCTCTAGCAGTGTGAACTGGTGCATTATCGTCTCGGATGATGGCGCAAAAGGAGACTTGTAACTCATTTAAATTGATTATTCAGTTATTTGACAGTTCAATCAGCAGGTGTTAATGTTATTTTGTCCCACCCCCGGGATGCTAAGCCACGCCACCTAGCTTAAGGGAAGGAATCACTCATCTATTTTAATGCACTGCATCACGTACTTCAGTAGGCTTCATCGTCAAAATTATATAGTGTACCACAAAATATGACGTCGAAACTGAACAAGAAAAGAAAACGAGACGTTGAAAGACAAAATGCAGGGTTGCTTAATGAGCTGAGAATATTTTGTAAATCTGGTGGAAATATCTACGTTGCTACCTTAAATTTTGAGGAGTTAAGTTTGTCACTGGCTAACCTTGATGATATTTTAGACATCTCAAATAACATACAAGATGTTCACACTAATTCCACTGCTGACTATGGTAAAATTCGCACAATCATTGCTAAGCTACAGTTGTTGAAGAGTTGCAGCAAAGGTATACAGCTTTTCTTTAATCTGATCAATTTTAGAGGCTAAAGGATGTTACCTAACCTAATCTCGTTTCGAATTCCAGCCCTGTCTAAGGTATACTACCTCCCCCGGGATGCCACGGTCAATGACACCCAGGTACCTACTAACTCCTAGATGAACAAGGACAGCAGTTGCAAGGAAATGTATCAAAAGTTTCCAACCGTGCCGGGGATCGAACCACGGACCCCTCAGTATGTGAGCTGAGGCTGATATCAGCCGACCCATGGGTGTCTAAGATTTCAAAGTTAAAAAAATATTATTGATGTCCTTTACAATGGAGACTCATCTTGTTAAATAGTGCTGGTAATTGTAGTGGGTGATTCTGAACCATACTGGTTCAGAATCTGTATTAAGAAGGGGTTTGTCAACTGGAATCTGTCTTAGTTGTGTGTAAATGTATAATGATACAATGATGAGAACAGCTACTTACCATTTACCTTTAATTTTCCCCTTCTTTTATTTAGAGTTTTGAACCATCGAAGTTCACCATCAGATTAAACAACTTCCTATGATGGACACACATGGTTCCTATTATCAGTTTGATCTTCGTATTTATGCTGGTTGACCTTTACTTAAGCTTCTTGCGGTTTGTAATATGTAAATCTCTTCCCAACCACTGCATGAAATTTTTTAAGGCACGACACTTTTTCTACAAATAAGGATTAAGATTGATGTGTATTTCAGTTATCAAAAAAAAAACATTTTCTCAAATATTTGATTATTTTCTCGGGTTAACTTCTATGTTCCCCTGGAGCCTGTAAATTGTGCTACTAGCTATGTTATGTGTTCCCCTGGAGCCTGTAAATAGTGCTACTAGCTATGTTATGTGTTCCCCTGGAGCCTGTAAATAGTGCTACTAGCTATGTTATGTGTTCCCTGCAGCCTGTAAATAGTGCTAAAAAAAATCCAACTGCTGCTTATCATTTAACTACAACTTTGCGTATTCCAATACCACTCACTATTACAACTTTGTGGTATTCCAATACCACTCACTATTACAACTTTGTGGTATTCCAATACCACTCACTATTACAACTTTGTGGTATTCCAATACCACTCACTATTACAACTTTGGTATTCCAATACCACTCACTATTACAACTTTGTGGTATTCCAATACCACTCACTATTACAACTTTGCGGTATTCCAATACCACTCACTATTACAACTGAAACCCCCCTATTACAACTTTGTGGTATTCCAATACCACTCACTATTACAACTTTGTGGTATTCCAATACCACTCACTATTACAACTTTGCGGTATTCCAATACCACTCACTATTACAACTAACTATTGGCTGTCCATAATTCCTCCCTGGGTACTGACCTCAAATCTTAAGTCATTCACTTTATTTCCCCTCCCCGTCTTCACTGTCATTACCTGGTACTCCAGCACTGTCATTACCTGGTACTCCAGCACTGTCCTTACCTGGTACTCCAGCACTGTCATTACCTGGTACTCCAGCACTGTCATTACCTGGTACTCCAGCACTGTCATTACCTGGTACTCCAGCACTGTCATTACCTGGTACTCCAGCACTGTCATTACCTGGTACTCCAGCACTGTCATTACCTGGTACTCCAGCGAAGTCGGCAACGCATCAAACCATTTTGGTCAAATATTAAAATTTAAGGCGGTATTACCACCACGGATAAATTTAGGTATTTATATACACAATAACCAAGATTATCTCAATAATAAAACTTGTATCCGTCATAGGTTTCTTCACTGGCATGAAGAATACCTTATTCTGTAAAACGTGCATAATAATATGCAGCCATTATGTACTTTTTCCTAAAGCCCAACCAAACCTGTCATAACCTAGACCAGTCGTAAAACTCTGTATGGTTAGGCTGTGTAACATTAGGTAAGATTATTAACAAATAATTCGCAATGGGATACAAATTTACGAGTATGACAACGTTTGACGGAAGTCACCTAAGCAGAAGTCAAGAACAAAAATAAAGAAATAGTGAAAAGGGTTAGTAGAGACAACGGGCAGGTTAAGTAACGAGTTTAGAGTTTAGAGCATTTGACAATGTAATGAGAAAGTGTGGCAGTTACAGAGAACCTGGACTAGGCTAAGATTCATGTTTGGAATGTGAGGCTTCAACAAGATGGCCTCTGTGAAGGCTAGAAAGGTACACAGTTTTGGCAGAGGACCAGTTAATAGAATGATAATAATGTCTAACATGACCGAAAAGTGTATTGTTAGTGTCGGCAAGGCCTAGCAATGCTGATACCGACCAGATGTGGAAAAATAACACTTACGTACAGTCCATGACATTTATTAAAGGAAACGTTTCGTCACTCATGGTTAAACGTTTCATGTTTAACCATGAGCGACTTTCTAACACTTCTTGTTGAAGCAGCCATTATACATAGTCCAGGCTTTCACTCTACTGATGCCTTCCTTTATCATTACATTGTCAAGTGATCTAAACTTCAAAACACTCGTGACCTGACCTGACCTTCATCTCCTTTCCTTACCTCTTCACCATTCCTATATTTTCATTGCCTTTCCTATCTTATGCTTAGATGGGTTCCGTCCTATGTTTTTTGTTTGTCCCGCAGGGGATTTTGTCCTACCCTGTGGGCCAGTCATTCCGCGTCCAGCTCTGGTGGTGAGCGGACGTGTGAAGCTCCTCCTAGCGGTTGATTGGGAACTTTCATTTTCAGCCAAGATGTGCAACGTACCGGCGACAGTGAACACTGTTTGTGTTGTTTTGCTGCAGGGAGCGGTTCTACCATCAAATGAAGATGTGCTCTTAAGGCCATTTACGGGACACATATGGAGTGTCTTATGAAGATCTCTACGGCTTATCGTTGAATGGGAGCAAGAGGATATTTGTTAAATTCGCCAGTACTGAGGCATACCAGCGAGTGGTGGATGAGTACCAAGACAAGAAGATGGTTGTCAACATGGGAGTGGAGGTTTGCCTAGAGAGATGTGTCGGTCCACAGGTGGGTTAAGGTTTTTAATGTCCCGTTTGAGGCGTGTCCGGGAGGATATTCGGGATGCTTTCAAGGATTATGGTGTTATACACGCAGTAAACCTGGGTAACGTGCGAGGGGCCTATGCTGGGCTTTTAGAAGGGGACTTATTCCCTAAAAAATTTAGCTTAAGGGCCGATACCTTCGTATTACTGATGGAATGTTTTAAAACAGGTATAAATTGCAAAGGTCAAAATTAAAAATCAGCTTTTGGAGACGGGACATTTGCGGCTGATTGTGGGGGAGGCGTTGGGCAAAAGGTGGTGAGGGCAGTGACGTACATGG
>WNWK01057038.1:0-10848 GCA_009830355.1 Cherax destructor
ATCTTGCATGTTTATGAGACAGAAAAAGACACCCCAATCCTCCATCATGTAAAAAAATTACAGTGGTCCTCATCATATTCCATATAATGAGCAAATCGTGTACAGGCTTTTTTGCTAAATATTTCCCTCATGTAGCGAGCATTCCCTCGTGTAGCGAGCCGTACCAGGCGTGTTCGCCTGCCCGCGCCTGCGCAGGACGCCAGTCTAGCATTGTTTACCATTGAGAGAACATTACCCAGTGCACTCTTTCAAACATTCACAATACTTTTGGTGACTTATTTCACCCATGGTGAAATAAGTCACCATATCAAAAAGCTTCCTAGTGGCACCCCAGTGGTAGCATTCATGCAGGGAGTGTAGAAGGCATGCAGGGAGTGTAGCAGGCATGCAGGGAGTGTAGAAGGCATGCAGGGAGTGTAGCAGGCATGCAGGGAGTGTAGCAGGCATGCAGGGAGTGTGCAGGCATGCAGGGAGTGTAGCAGGCATGCAGGGTGTGCAGGCATGCAGGGAGTGTAGCAGGCATGCAGGAAGTGTAGCAGGCATGCAGGGAGTGTAGCAGGCATGCAGGAGTGTAGCAGGCATGCAGGAGTGTAGCAGGCATGCAGGGAGTGTACAGGCATGCAGGAGTGTAGCAGGCATGCAGGAGTGTGCAGGCATGCGGGAGTGTACAGGCATGCAGGGAGTGTAGCAGGCATGCAGGGAGTGTAGCAGGCATGCAGGGAGTGTACAGGCATGCAGGGAGTGTAGCAGGCATGCAGGGAGTGTAGCAGGCATGCAGGGAGTATAGCAGGCATGCAGGGAGTGTAGCAGGCATGCAGGGAGTGTAGCATTCATGCAGGGAGTGTAGCAGGCATGAGGAGTGTAGCATTCATGCAGGGAGTGTAGCAGGCATGCAGGGAGTGTAGCATTCATGCAGGGAGTGTAGCATTCATGCAGGGAGTGTAGCAGGCATGCAGGGGAGTGGAGCAGGCATGCAGGGAGTGTAGCAGGCATGCAGGAGTGTAGCAGGCATGCAGGGAGTGTAGAGGCATGCAGGGAGTGTAGCAGGCATGCAGGGAGTGTAGCAGGCATGCAGGGAGTGTAGCAGGCATGCAGGGAGTGTACAGGCATGCAGGGGAGTGTAGCAGGCATGCAGGGAGTGTAGTAGGCATGCAGGGAGTGTAGCAGGCATGCAGGGAGTGTAGCAGGCATGCAGGGAGTGGGGATTCCCCTTCCAAACACTAAGCACTCCCTCACTCCTCCCTATCTTCCAGATGCCTGCAACTCTCTTCAATAAAGGTAAGTAAATGTTACATATATTATATTTTTGTGAATATTTTTGGGTGGAACGGATTAATTGTATTTACATTATTTCTTATGGGAAATAAGGTTTGGAATTGAGCAGTTCGTCTTAAGAGCTAGCTCCTGGAACGGATTAATTTCGTTAGTCAAGGGACCACTGTACAGGCTTTCATATATTGTAGTTATATATCTTTAAATCTGAAAGCAGCCAAGAGTGTGAATGCTGAAGGCATCACTATAATCTTGTCTACAATGATAACAACAGAAGAATCACACTGCTATAACCTTTCAGTTACACTGAGCTGTTCATTTGAGAGTTGAATGAATCTATTATCCTGTATATCCACCCTTTTGTGTTTGGTGCTTAACTTGGTTATATTATTATCTTCCTGTATATTATTACATTAATAAGGTCATTATTTTGATAGCAATTATCTGTTGATGTAATTTCATGTAATTATTGTTCATATTCTTTGATATGGACAATTTTTTCTCACTCTTATAAAGTGTGAATAAAAGGATCTTTAGAAAACATTGTAATTTTAATTGATCTGTAGCACTCAAAGAAAAAAAAGTGTGCTTGCTCTGCAAATGTAAAGTTCCCTAGCTTCCATCAACCAGCAACCATCCCTAAGCTTCCCAATAAAAAATTGTACCGCCGTATCTGTTCATTTAATAGCGATCTTGTCAGAAGTGTACAGACATGCACTGCAACATCCCCACCCTCCCCCTGAGTGCAGTCACTCTACAACAACAGGACTGAAGTTCAACAACCAGTTACCTTTAGTCTCTTCTTAAATGATGAGTACCTAATATAATAGCTATCCAGTGGTACTTAACTACCTCTAAGAGAGATGTCTCGATCTTAAAAAAAAATAAGTTAACCTTCCCATTCTCGAATCAAACTTGAATACACTCATTCCATTTTTTAAGGCTTGTCCATGAATATAACAGAAATACTATGACTATATGATAAGGCAGAAGATAAAAGTATGTCGCAAGACAACTGTTGTGATAAGGTGATGAAGCCTTATCTTCAGTTTTAGTAACCTGGTAGTGTAGTGGTATGTAAGTCTAGTCTACCAGGTGAGCAGGGACTAGTGTTGACTCCTACATTGGTACTACCTTCCTATACTGGTACTACCTTCCTACACTGGTCTGCCTTCCTTATCAGTATCACCTTCCTGTATTGGTACCACTTGCCTCTGAATATTCATCTATACCTACCTGCCTCTCAGTGTTCACCAGTACCACCTGACTGACTATTCACTGTTCCACCAGCATCTTAACATTCACATGTGCCATCAATCTCTGAATGTTCACCTGTACTACTTGCCTCTAAGTGTTCACCTGCTGCGCAGCAAGTCGAGGAGCACCACCCTGAGGTTGTACAACACATTTGACCAACTATCCTTAGCAAGTACTGAAAAAATCAACATTTGACTAATTGAAGAAGAGACCTTTCAAAACATTGGCCTACATCTTAGTTAAAGTGAGTTGAAATCCATGGTTACATGCATCTTATGATACACTCAGAAAACACTTTTCATTTTATTTAGTTTTGTTAACCTTTTGTTTGATATTAAACTTTGTAGCTCCCAGACATTTCTGAGAAATTGTCATTAGTCTTATTAGTGCACATAGTTCTATCTGGTCATTTCTATTTGTTATGGCTATAAAACAGTTCTGGTGTAGTTTATTCACCTAATATCTTATCATTTTGTATTTGTTCCTCTTGTGTTTTCTCCTCAAAACAGAGTATATTTTCCAGCTTTCCTCTCGGTTCTGTTCTCTACCATACACACCTCTGACTGAGGGCTCTTCTGACCCCTCAGCCCAGCAAGAGGCTGGACTTCCATGTTGACTGCCTGTTGTTTTTGTTGCTTGTTGATTAATTGGTTAATTAACCCTTTTGGGGTTTCGGCCGTACTAGTACGGCTTACACGCCAGGGTTTTGGTCGTACTAGTATGCCTAAATTCTAGCGCCCTCAAATCAAGCAGAAACAGGCTGGTAGGCCTAGATGTGAAAGAATGGGTCTGTGTGGTCAGTGTGTGCAGTATAAAAAAAATCCTGCACCACACACTGCATAATGAGGAAAAAAAAACTGACCGTGTTTTTGGTTTAAAACAGCGACTTTGCAGTCTATTTTTGTATGGTATTTATGCTTGTATTCTCGTTTTCTTAGTCTCATTTGATAGAATGGATGATATATTACAGAAATAGAGATAATTTTGACTGGTTTCATGATGACAAGTACAGTGGTACCTCGACTTACGATGGTCCCCAAACTCACCCTTTTATGTAAGTTTATTTTTTTAAATGCTTTTGTAAGTGTAATTTTGGGGGTCTAAAAGGACTAGTCTATTTTACAACATTTCTTAAGGAGATAAATTCGTTTGGTAATGGCACTTGAACAGCATTCTGGAATGAAAAAATATCGTAAGTCGAGGTACCACTGTACCTTGAAACTGAGCGCAAAGTAGCGAAAATGTACGATTTTTGCCTATGTTCAAGAGTAAACAAATCACGCCATGCGTCCAATACACATCAACTGGGTAGTCTAATATTCTTGCACAAGTGCGCTGATATTATTTATACAATTTTTACAATGATGCAGTTGTATGAGGCCTGGTCACAGACCGGGCCGCAAGGGCGTTGACCCCTGGAACTCTCTCCAGGTATAACAGTAAATCTTTATTTTTATGAGAATAAAAATTCAAAATGGAAAGCAAAAGTAATGTAAAAGGGGCCTGGAGACATGACTAATGAACAGATAAAATGTTATTTGAGTGCCAGGAATGTCTGTCTCATTTATTCTGGACCCTATTTTGAAATTGGCATCTTTTGAAATTTGTGAAATTGGCCAAATTGCAAATTTCTGACCACCTTATTGGGTAGTTGAAATCGGTAAATTGGCTGTTTCTTGTACTCAATTGATAGAACAAATGGAATGCTAGCGAAATAGCTATAATTTTAGTAGACTGAAACATTGGAATTTGCCGAAAATAGGGCTCAAAGTGGGCGAAATCACCGATGCGTAAATGTCATCGATACCGCTAACCGAAAGCATAATTTCGTTAGTTTTCAATCAAATTTCATAATTTTAGTGTCGTGATCGGAAAAAAATTCTCTATAAGATTCTTCATTAGAATTTTGTTTGTTTTTCCGAAAAAATTGGGACCCTGAGCGAGTTTCAGAGGGCCTGTAGACCCCAAAGGGTTAGCTAAATAATAAAATACAGCAGGTCTTCTAATAACGCCTTTTTGTTCAATGTTGTTTTGTCATAACATTGATGAAGAAAAAATAGAATGAATACAAATTGGAAAATAAAAATTTGTAAAGTATACGATAATCAAATAAATTCACGACAATAAACGATGCGGTACAAAAGTGCTCAGCAAGCCCGCCATATTGATATAGTTTCTGAACCGCATGGTGGTAGGAGGTGCTCCTTCAAATTTTTGGTTTGCAAACATTTATTCCTTGATGTAACCCTGTTGCAATGAGTGCTAAGGTGTACTGTGCACCCCAGATGTCTGTGGCCACAAAAAATAGAGAAGTGACAGAAACAAAACTAGAAGTTTTAAAGAGGATTGACAGTGGACAGTGAAGTGTGGATATTGGAAGAACCCTTGGTTTTGTTATACAGGTACTCCTCACTTAACCCTTTTACTGTTTGGTCGTATATATACGTCTTATGAGCCAATGTTCCACGTATTAATACGCATAAATTCTAGCGGCCTCAAATCAAGTGGGAGAAAGCTGGTAGGCCCACATGTGAGAGAATGGGTCTCCATGGTCAGTGTGCGCCGTATAAAAAATCGGGGAGCCAGTGGTGCATTGTGGGAAAGCCATTTTAGTAGTCCATGTTCAGCATGCCTAGCGTAAGAAATATCTGACTCCCCGGCGAATCTGGGACTCTTCTCTTCCCCATTGATAGCTCTAACACAGATGGAAGTGTCTCTGAAGATGAATTTCATGGTTTTGAGGAGTTTGTGACCGAAAGCAATGCCCAGGATACCAGAAGGAAGGAAGGAAGAAAGAAAGAAAGTAAGGAAGGAAGGAAAAGATGAGAGGAAGGAAGGAACAAAAGAAATAAGAAAGGAAGGCAGGAAGGAAGGAAAAGATGAGAGGAAGGAAGGAACAAAAGAAATAAGAAAGGAAGGCAGGAAGGAAGGAAAAGATGAGAGGAAGGAAGGAACAAAAGAAATAAGAAAGGAAGGCAGGAAGGAAGAGATGAGAGGAAGGAAATAAATAAGAAAGGAAGGAAGGAATAAAGGAAAAAGGAAGCTAGGAAGGAGGTTGTGGGGAAGAAGACATGCAACCCCTTTTGTGTTGACAGGTTGACAGCAGTGAGGGTGGTGAGTAATGGTATAATATGTCATTTTGACAGCTGCCTTACCCTGACTCAGCAAATTTAGATGTCCACACACACAGACACAGCTTCAAACTTCTAAGTGCTAAGGGAAGTTGATGGAAAGTGTCCAGTCATTATATATGTATGTGTATATATACAGTGGACCCCAGAAATTGAACGCTTCCCAACTCGACCTATTATGTAAGTTTATTATTGTAAGTGCTTTTGTAAGTGTATTTTTGGGGGTCTGAAATGGACTAATCTAATTTACAATATTCCTTATGGGAATAAATTCGTTCGGTAACAGCACTTGAACAGCATTCTGGAATGAAGAATGTTCGATTTCCGGGGTTCCACTGTATTATAGAACAATAGTAATAAACAATTTTTTGTATTGTTGGTTTGTGTAAACAAGTTTTGTCAACAATATAATGATAATGTTTGTACAGTTATTGTGTTGAATACATGTTAACGATGGTCCCCAAACTCGCCCTTTTATGTAAGTTTATTTTTTTAAATGCTTTTGTAAGTGTGTTTTTGGGGGTCTAAAAGGACTAGTCTATTTTACATTATTCCTTATGGGGATAAATTCGTTTGGTAATGGCACTTGAACAGCATTCTGGAACGAAAAAATATTGTTAACCGAGGTACCACTGTATATATATTTACAGTATATATACTGTATATATATATATACAGTGGTACCGTTTCGATAGTCTCCAAACTCGCCCTTTTATGTAAGTTTATTTTTTTAAATGCTTTTGAAAGTGTATTTTTGGGGGTCTAAAAGGACTAGTCTATTTTACATTATTCCTTATGGGGATAAATTCGTTTGGTAATGGCACTTGAACAGCATTCTGGAACAAAAAAATATCGTTAACCGGGGTACCACTGTACATCTATACAGTGGTACCTTGACTTACGAGTGCCCCAATGTATGAGTTTTCCGAGTTACAAGCGTCGCTTGTTCGATTTTTTGCTTTGAGTTCTGAGCCAAAATTCGAATTACGTACAAACGAGCTTCAGATATATGAAGTGTACAGTGTACATGAAGAAGTGTTCACTATCTTTATTGTAAAAATGTTTCAAATGCTCACCATAGTGAAATAAGTCAATAACTTCCGAGATATTCAAGGAATGTACGCGCATTCCTCATCACACAGAGAGAAAAAAAAATTCAATTAAATCGTACTTTTTTCAGTGTTTCTGTATGAAACTAGTGATCTAGTGCAGTTAGCCTCAAAAACACTCCATTTTCTCTTATAACAGGACCTCAGAAGGACAGGAATGGGAAGAAATGGTCGAGCGGTAATAATTTTATCTCGGGAGTGGGCGCTATATTATGGCTTATTTTATTCAATCTAGAGTATATATTACGTTTATATACAGTGGACCCCCGAGTTTCGGTCACCTCGGAAATCAAACAATTATGTAAGTTTAAATTATTGTAAGTGCTTTTGTATGTGTATTTTTAGGGGTCTGAAAGGACTAATCTAATTTACATTTTCCTTAACCCTTTGGGGTCAAGGGGTCTCTCTGAAACTCGTTCTCAGGGTCCACGAATTTAAAAAAAAAAAATTCTTATGAAAATAAACTGGTGCCGGCAACATCGGTAACTGCTGGTTGGCCAGTAATTTTCTTTTTTCTTTCTTGAAGTTGTTTTCTGATATTTTTTTTTTTTTTCTCCAAATAACTTTTATGGCCTGTGAGACCAATATAAGTGCTGTTTTTCAAATATTCACTTGCTAAGTATTTCACAATCATTACATAAATTTTCTTATCACTATTTTGTTTACACAACTTATTTACAGTTATTCACAATAACAAATATTGTTTATTTTCATTGTTCAATCATGTATATACATATATATATAGTCACTGGACATGTTTCTAGTAGTTCTGCAGCCTGTGGAAGTCTCTGAAACATGGTTCCATGCACAGTGGTGTTTTACATTCCACACACATAAAACGAGTGTCTTTGCGTTGTTGTAGGCGTTTTTTTGTATGTGCACAGACAAAACACCTCCTCTGAGCCTTTTTCTTGCAAGCAGTAGCAGGCAGTTTTGTTAGGAAGTGTTCACCAGCAAGCCTCAGACGAGAAGGTAGGTGTTGATAACCTGGTGTTGGGCGGGTTTCTATTGCAGGTGTTGCTCCTTGGTACAGTGGTACCTCGACTTACGATATTTTTTCATTCCAGAATGCTGTTCAAGTGCCATTACCAAACGAATTTATCTCCTTAAGAAATGTTGTAAAATAGACTAGTCCTTTTAGACCCCCAAAATTACACTTACAAAAGCATTTAAAAAAATAAACTTACATAAAAGGGTGAGTTTGGGGACCATCATAAGTCGAGGTACCACTGTACTTGAATATTATTTGTCTGATGACAGACAAACAAAATTCGCCATATGGTGGTTTGTTTGTGGTCTTCAACTTATAAATATTATAAGCATTGAGCATGGTAATGTCCAGAATGTGAAAAAAGAGTTTTATGTACCACTTGTAACTCTTGCGAACACAATCAGCAAACCCAATTTGCATGTCACATTTGTCCACTAAGCGCATATTGAGCGTGTAATCCATCACAGCTGCAGGTTTTAGAATGGGTTCATTGGTCTCTCTATGCAGCCTGCCAGTGTCTGTCATTTCATTAGGGTGAATTGATGACAACAGTGTGACATCTCGTTTGTCATGCCACCGAAATGCCATGATGTCATTGGCAGCAAACGCTTGCACCTCACCTCTACGAGTGCCAGCATTGAACCTTGGCATATGCTTACGATTTACACGCACTGTACCGCACACATCTGTCAAGTTCACTCGCAAAAAATCACTGAGGGAGGGGCTTGTGTACCAGTTATCAGTATATAATATATGCCCCTTACCAAGATATGGTTCCATCATTGTTCTAACCACATCACCAGAGATTCCTAATAACTTCCTGGTATCTTTCAATGTATTACTTCCAGTGTACACAATAATATCCAATACAATACCACTGTAGCAATCACAAAGCACAAACAACTTTATACCAAAGTGTTTCCTCTTGCGTGGTATATACTGCTTGAACGACAGTCTACCTTTGAACAGAATCAGTGACTCGTCAATAACAAGCTTCCTGAAGGGATAAAAATGCATATTGAATTTCTCTTTCAGATACAGAAACACATTCCTAATCTTATATAACCTGTCGTTTCTGTCAGGCCTGGTTTTGTCTGAGAAGTGTAGCATCCTCAGCAGTAGCACAAATCGATTCACTGATATTATATCACTGAAACCTAGTGTTGCAATCAGGCGATCTGTCGACCAGTATGATTTGACACGGTGCTTATAAACATGTGGCATAAGCATTATTGTGGCAAAGAACAAGTTCATCTCAGCCACAGTTGCCTCTTTCCACCTGTTGAGGCGTGATGTTGGTAAAAGTATTGTGTTTGCCATGGTGTACTCGTAGTATCTGTTGCTTTCCCTGACAATAATTTCTATCAGGGGATCGTCAAAGAATAACTCGAAACATTCCAGTTCACTGGCATTGTTCCCAAGTGGACAAGATGGGCGTATTCCACTTGGACTTTCATCAAACTGATGGGGATTGGGAATAAAATTGTCAGCGTCCTGCCAATCCCAGGTGCGGTCTGCTGGTGGGTACAGGATATTTACAGGGGGTTGTGGAAGTGGAGGTTGTGGTTGTGGGGGTTAGTGGGTGGGTGAGGATGGCCGCTGAGTTGACTCAGCGGCGTCGGTGCCAGCATGGTCCACTGCTGGTGCCTCGCGCCTGGCACCACCACCACCACTACCAGTACCAGTTGCATGCAGATTTCTCATTCCAATTGCAACACTATCGTCTTCATTTTCACTATCACTTCCTGTTGTACGTCCATGGGATGTACTCCGAGATGTACTCCTTCCCCTTGGAATAGCATATGGCACGCTACCAGAGCGCATATACTGACGCTTCACTGGAGAATATTCTGCTCCACTCTCGCTACTGGAACTGTTTTGAAGAGCTTGGAGTTCATATCCACTATCACTATCATCACTATTGCTCACATCAGAGTCAGGGATATGAGTAAATAACAGTTTCCTCTTTCGTCCTGGAACAATCGAGCGTGAACAAGATGCCACAACACCGGAGGTGGACGGCTGAGGGTCGTCTGGGTTTTCCTCAATATTACCGGTATTATGGTCATTAGTTTCGGTCACAACCTCATCAAAACCTTGAAACTCATCACCACTGACACTCCCATCGGTGTTAGAACTGTCACTGGGGAACAAAAGTGTTCCAATTCGCCGAGGAGTGAGGAGTTTCTTACCGCCAGGCATGGTGATCAGAGTGCACCACTGGGTCCCCGATTTTTTTCCTACTGCGCACACTGACCACGCAGACCCATTCTCCCACGACTAGGCCTACCAGCCATTTCGCGCTTAATTTGAAGGCGCTAGAATTTATGCGTACTAGTACGTCAATAACCCCTGCGCGTAAGACGTACTTGTACGACCATAACCCCGAAAGGGTTAAGGGAACAAATTCGTTCGGTAATGACACTTGAACAGCCTTCTGGAATGAATTATGACCGAAACTCGGTGGTCCACTGTAGTATTAGTATTTATATTGTTTATTATGTCATATTAGATCAATTGTGATAGATAAATAAGCCGTAGAGTTGATATTAGCATTATGTATATTGAAGAATATTAGCATTATATTGAAGAACGAATTAATGGCATTTCAATTAATTTCAATGAGGAAAATTTATTTGACGTACGAGCAAATTAAGTTACGAGCTGGGTCATGGAATGATTTAAAACTCGTAAGTCAAGGTACCACTCTATATATACATACATATACATACTACATACATACGCAGTAGGACCCCAGTATCCTTGGTGGATATGTTCCGATGACCTGCCATGGATACCGAAACCGTGGATAGTAGCAAGCACTATACAGTGGACCCCCGAGTTACGAGCACCTCGGAAATCGTACAATTATGTAAGTGTAATATTGTAAATGCTTTTGTAAGTGTATTTTTGGGGGTCTGAAATGGACTAACCTACTTGACATTATTCCTTAAGGGAGAAAATTCGTTCGGTAATGGCACTTGAGCAGCCTTCTGGAATGAATTATGCTCGTAACTCGGTTGTCCACTGTATATACAGTGGTACCTCGGTTAACGATATTTTTGTTCCAGAATGCTGTTCAAGTGCC
>WNWK01057039.1:0-10848 GCA_009830355.1 Cherax destructor
AACAATTCCTCCCCAACAAGTGTTTAATTGTGATGAAACAGGCCTGTTGTACTTCAGAAAAGTGTTGAAGAGTCGCCAGAAACAGAGGACTCTGGACAGCTACTTCACCAGGCAGGGGTCTAGTGACTCTCAAGCTGGTCCTAGTGGCATTAAAAGACCAAGAAGGAAGTAACCCCAGAGAGGGACTTGTCACCTGAAGTCCTTTTGGAGGGATTCCCTTCCAACCACTAACACCTGCTCCAGTTATCATCTATACTATCTTCCAGATGCCTGCAAGTCTCTTCAATAAAGGTAAGTAAATGTTATTTTTTTATTTTGAGTGATTATTTTTTGTGGAACGAATTAATTGTATTTACATTATTTCTTATGGGAAATAAGGTTTCAGATAACGAAAGATTCAGATTAAGAAAGAGCTCCTGGAACGGATTAATATCGTTAACCGAGGTCCACTGTACAGTGGACCCCGAGTACGAACATAATTCATTCCAGAAGGCTGCTCAAGTGCCATTACCGAACAAATTTTCTTCCTTAAGGAATAATGTCAAGTAGGTTAGTCCATTTCAGACCCCCAAAAATACACTTACAAAAGCACTTACAATATTATACTTACATAATTGTACGATTTCTGAGGTGCTCGTATCTCGGGGTCCACTGTATTTCCACTACTTTGAGCCCAATTTCAAGTTACTTTTGGTCCTGAAACCAACCAAAATTATCTCTATTTCAGTAGCATATCCTCCATTCTTTCAAATGATAACAAGAAACAGATGAAGTGAACCATTGAATTGATGGGGAAAGGGGGTAGTGCATTGAGGCATTTGTGGAGACAATGTTATCCATGGAGGCAAAAGGGTATGTGTCAGTGTATAGTGGTACTAACACTTATGTGTAGCAAGGGTTTTAAATGTTGAAGCGAGGGAAAGCTGGAGACAATGGAGATGCCATGCCTGAGTTCAGTGTGTAGTGTGAATATTATGCAGAGAATTTGTAGTTTGGAGATTAGAAGGAAGTGCAGGGTTACTAAAAGTATTATCCAGAGGGCTGAGAAGCAGTTATTGAGGGGGTTAAACATTTAGATAGGATGGAGCAAAACAGGATGATTTGGAGGGTGTATAAATCTGTAGTGGAGGGAAGGCAGGATAGGCATTGTCCTAGGAAAGGTTAGAAGAAGGGGTAAAGGAGGTTTTTGTATGTTGAGGGGCTTGGACATCCAACAGGTGTGTGTGAGCACATTAGATTGGAGTTAATGGAGGCAAGTGGTTTTTATGACTTGATATACTGTTGGAGTGTGAGAAAGGTAACATAAAGGGATTCAGGAAAACTGGTTAGCTGAACCTGAGTCCTGGAGGTGGGAAATACAGTATCTGCACTCTGAAGAAGGTGTGGTGATATTTGGAGTTTGGAGGGGCATCTGAACTCTAATGTTGGCATACCTTTGGCAAGACAGTGATGGTGAAGGTGTTACTTCTTTTTCAAGTCACCCTACCTTAGTGGAAGACTGCTGATGTGTTAAAAAATTATTATTTGTAATTTAAAAACTATGAATAAATATATATAAATTTTAAATAATCTCATTTTTTCTAGCCCCTCGAGGTAAAGTTAGCAAACCAGGAGAGTGATCTAGTGGCCCTTCTTAAACGCCTACCTCTTGGGCCATTAGAATTGGCTGTGATTCGTGACAAGGCAGAGAAGATGAGATCGGGTATGCTCAAGACACGGGGTGAAGCACTCTTACCACTGATGTTAGCTTCATTCCTTTTGATGCTCTTGTTATTGCAGGTAAGTTTTCTCTTTCCACAATGTAAAATTTAACAAATTTACAAAACTAAAAGTAATATTCTTTTGTGTGAATGGTTAGTTGTCTAGTAATAGGAAGCTATGATATATACAGTATGTTATAGAGGAGTTGAAACATCTTTAAGAGAACCTGTAACTCTTAGTGGCTTTGTGGTCATTAGAATGTTAAATTTTTTAAATACAGTCAACCCTCCATTTTCGTGTTAATCTGTTCCAGAGGGATCGACTAAAACTGAAATCAACGAAAACTGAAGCCATTTTCCCCATAAGAAATAATGTAAATTCAATTAATCCGTTTCAGACACCCAGGAGTATTAACAAAAAATATTTTTTTAGAGATTAAATAGTATAGATTTACTTACAGAAAAGAATGACAAATAAATATAAAGCACTAATAGCATGTATAAATGAACATTTAACATCACACTTACCTTTATTGGCGACTCTTGTTGGTGTATGGAAGATGGAGAGGAGGAGAGAAGGAGGCGAGTTTTAGTATTTGGGAGGCAGGACAAAATGCTTCAATTTGACACTAATATCAGCTCTACGGCTTATTTATCTATCACAATTCATCTAATATGACATAATAAACAATATTAATAACATAAAAACATGATATATACTCTAGAATGAATAAAATATGTATGTCATTATGTATGAGAGAATTGGCGGTAGTGTTATTGTTGTTGGGTTTAAGGGCCACTGACCATAAGCCGTACATATACTGCTGGTGGTGGTCGGCGGAAGCAGCAGGCTGCCACCACCTCTATTCACACAATGTACGTAATTTATAAATAAGAAATATTTACACTTTAATTTATAAATAAATATTTACACTTTAATTTATAAATAAATATTTACACTTTAATTTATAAATAAATATTTACACTTTAATTTATAAATAAATATTTACACTTTAATTTATAAATAAGAAATATTCACACTTATATAAATAAGAAATATTTATACTTACCTTGGAGGAGATGTTGGCAGAGGGCGGCACTGGACTCAGTGCCCCTATACTATTCCTTCAGTTTCGTGTTGTCATTTTTCTATTGATTATTGGCTTAACTTAGTTGCTACATTGTTAATGCTACACTTTATCGCTGGCTGGTGCTATAGCCTTTATCGACTCCACTTTGATACTTTGCTACGATTTCTTTCTTTAATTCTATTGTGTTCCTCACTTTCTTTACCAAAGGACTGACACTAGGAGCTTTCTTTGGGCCCATGGTGGCTTATTTAGCAGTCACACTCAATAATCAAGGGCCAAAAACAATGGATTGTTAAGAAATGTTTTGTATGAACTCGCAGCATAATGTTCACTCAACCAGAAACAATGCTACACTGCCTGAGAATGTGCATGGGAGGCGGGCTTGCGGGCTTTGTATGTGCGCTGGGCACTGGACAGGTTCCGTACCAAGTACGAAAACGGAGGTAATCACCGAAAATAGAGGTAAAATTTCCCCGAAAAACTGCACGAAAACTGAAACACGAAAACAGAGATACACGAAAACGAAGGGTTGACTGTACATGGTAATCCATTATTTGGTATTACAAAGGTTTCATATTGAGAAGATATATAGGAGACATTTGAGTCTATAAACAGAATCAAACATTTAAGCAAAAACCACCCCAATTTTTTTTCGAGTGTCCTTTTAAGTGTAGGTTGATATATATTTTAATGAAAAATTGTAGGTAATACACATTTTTAATTTTGCACCAAAATTAACTTTGCTAAAATTTACATAATTGAATTTAGAATAATTTTACCAAACTTTTCTTAGGTGAGTCTAACATTTGCTAAGTACAGTGGTACCTCGAGTTACGATATTTTTTCGTTCGAGAATGCTGTTCAAGTGCCATTACCAAACAAATTTATCCCCATAAGGAATAATGTAAAATAGACTAGTCCTTTTACACCCCCAAAAATATACTTACAAAAGCATTTAAAAAAATAAACTTACATAAAAGGGCGATTTTGGGGGACCATCGTAACTCGAGGTACCACTGTATTATTTAACATGAATAATATACTGCATTCTCAGCTGTCGTATCTGAGCGCCTCTGCAAAGACAGTGATTATGTATGAGTGTGGTGAAAGTGTTGAATGATGATGAAAATATTTTCTTTTGGGGGATTTTCTTTCTTTTTGGGTCACCCTGCCTCGGTGGGAGACGGCCGACTTGTTGAAAAAAAAAAAGTTTGTTTTGTTATGTTTGGAGTGATTTTCACAGAGTTATTGTAATACAGCTTCTCTCGCTAGCGTATACTCGTTTACCAACACCTTGGGCTTACAACGGGCTCTCTGACCAGTATGCATGCCTAAATAATGTATATTAGAGCTGATTTCCTCTATTCTGTTTATTACAATATACAGTACACTACTGTGTAAACTTTTAAAAATATACCAGAAATGTTGTAAATGGTGCAAACATGACATGAAAACAATATCAAAGATAGTTGACACAAACCCACTACTATTATAGTATGCTCCTCACTTAGCGACGAATTCATTTACTGACGTGGTCTTTGGAACAGAAATCTGTTGTTAAGTGAGGAGAGGTTGTATTGAATTTTCATTCTGCTTATTCAGCAAAGCAGTTATTGCTTTATCAGCCAGTATTGCGGACTTACGACGGGCTCTCTGGCCAGTATTTGTACCTAAATATTATATATTAGACCTGATTTCCTCAATTCTTTTTATTACTATATACAGTACACTGCTGTATAAACATTTAAGAACATTTAAGAAAAGTGGCAGATGCAGTTCAATGTAGATAAATGCAAGGTTCTGAAGCTCGGGAGTGTCCATAACCCAAGCACTTATAAGTTAAATAACATAGAACTTAGCCATACAGAGTGTGAAAAGGACTTGGGGGTTATGGTAAGCAGCAACCTTAAAGCAAGACATGTAGATGAATGGTTCAGAGAACTGACAAGTTATAAATTAGACACATATGCAACACTTGGGTATCTTTATTGAGGAAAAGTTTCGTCACACAGTGGCTTCATCAGTCCAATACAAAGTAGAAAGGTGTAAGGAGAGGAGGAGTTTGAGGTTATCAGTCTCTCGGCCTGGAGTCGATGTGTTCAGTCCATCAATCTTGTAGAAAGTACAGCACAGGGCCATAGAGGTGGCTTATATACTGTAGTCAGGTGAGGCGAAGCAGGAGGAGACGGAGTCATAGTGGTACCATCCACTAGTCAAAGTAGGTCTTCGTCCAAAGGTTGGACAAGTGTTGGAGAATTCGTTTGTATCAAGATCCCAAGATGTTGGTGTGTCAGACAGGATGTAGATGAATGGTTCAGAGAACCGACAAGTTATAAATTAGACACATATGCAACACTTGGGTATCTTTATTGAGGAAACGTTTTGCCACACAGTGGCTTCATCAGTCCAATACAAAGTAGAAAGGTGTAAGGAGAGGAGGAGTTTGAGGTTATCAGTCTCTCGGCCTGGAGTCGATGTGTTCAGTCCATCAATCTTGTAGAAAGTACAGCACAGGGCCATAGAGGTGGCTTATATACTGTAGTCAGGTGAGGCGAAGCAGGAGGAGGCGGAGTCATAGTGGTACCATCCACTAGTCGAAGTAGGTCTTCGTCCAAAGGTTGGACAAGTGTTGAAGAATTCGTTTGGACTGATGAAGCCACTGTGTGGCGAAATGTTTCATAAGAACATAAGAAAGGAGGAACACTGCAGCAGGCCTGTTGGCCCATACTAGGCAAGTCCTTCACAATCCGTCCCACTAACAGAATATTTGCTCAACCCATTTTCAATGCTACCCAAGAAATAAGCTTTGACAATTCTACCCACTCACGCACGAGTCCCACTCAAATCCAACCCTCTCACTCATGAATTTATCCAACCTAAACTTAGTCAGCCATTAACGAATGTGTTTAATACGTCCATCCTAACTGGTGTTGTGCCAGAGATGTGGAAGATAGCTAATGTAGTTCCTATATTCAAATCAGGGGATAAGTCCATTCCATCAAATTACAGTCCAATAAGCCTCACGCTATAGTAGGCAAATTATTAGAATCAATTATAGCTGATATTATCAGAAGTCACCTTGAAGAACATAATTTGATTAATGAATCTCAGCATGGGTTTACAGAGGTCGTTCCTGCCTGACAAATTTACTGACGTTTTTCAATAAAACATTTGAGGCAGTAGACAGTGATAAAGAATATGATATAGTTTACTTGGATTTCAGTAAGGCCTTCGATAGAGTACCTCACAAGAGACTCTTAAGAAAGGTCCTGATGAGCTTTTGCAAGGGTTCTTAAGGAATGCAAAATGGAACTCTGTGAACCAATATCTAACATTTTTAATTTATCTCTTCAAACAGGTGTAGTGTCTGATATGTGGAAGATGGCTAATGTAATTCCTATTTTTAAAGCAGGGGACAAGTCTCTACCGTCAAACTACCGCCCAATAAGCCTGACCTCAATTGTAGGCAAATTACTAGAGTCAATTATAGCTGATATTATTAGAAGCCATCTAGATAACCATAATTTGATTAATGATACCCAGCATGGATTCACGAGGGGCCGTTCCTGCCTATCTAATTTATTAACCTTCTTCAGTAAAGCTTTTGAGGCTGTTGATCACGATAAAGAATTCGATATTGTTTATTTAGACTTTAGTAAGGCTTTTGATAGAGTACCGCACCAGAGACTGTTAAAGAAAGTGGCAGCTCATGGCATTGGGGGAAAAGTGCTGTCATGGATCGAGTCATGGCTCACCAATAGGAAGCAGAGAGTGTGCATAAATGGGGTTAAATCCGAATGGGGACTTGTAACAAGTGGTGTTCCACAGGGATCAGTCTTAGGCCCATTGTTATTTATAATATATATCAATGACCTTGATGAGGGAATTACTAGTGATATGAGCAAATTCGCCGACGACACGAAGATAGGTAGGATAATTGATTCAAACATAGATGTCATAGAACTTCAGGAAGATTTAGACAAACTTAATTCGTGGTCAGAAAAGTGGCAGATGCAGTTCAATGTAGATAAATGCAAGGTTCTGAAGCTCGGAGTGTCCATAACCCAAGCACTTATAAGTTAAATAACGTAGAACTTAGCCATACAGATTGGAGAAGGACTTGGGGTGATGGTAAGCAGCAACCTTAAACCAAGACAGCAATGCCTAAGCGTACGTAATAAGGCAAATAGATTACTGGGATTTATATCAAGAAGTGTTAGCAACAGAAGTCCAGAGGTTATATTACAGCTTTATACATCATTAGTAAGGCCTCACCTAGATTACGCAGCTCAGTTCTGGTCTCCATATTACAGAATGGACATAAATTCGTTAGAAAACATTCAGCGTAGAATGACTAAATTAATACATAGCATTAGAAATCTTCCTTACGAAGAAAGATTGAAGACCCTAAAATTACATTCACTTGTAAGACGTAGAATGAGGGGAGACATGATCGAGGTATACAAGTGGAAAATGGGTATTAACAAAGGGGATATAAATAAGGTCTTGAGGATATCTCTCCAAGAGAGAACCCGCAATAATGGATTCAAGTTAGATAAGTTTAGATTTAGAAAGGATATAGGAAAGTATTGGTTTGGAAATAGGGTAGTTGATGAGTGGAACAGTCTGCCTAGTAGGGTTATTGAAGCTAGGACCTTGGGTAGTTTCAAATTTAGGTTGGATAAATTCATGAGTGAGAAGGGTTGGATTTGAGTGGGACTCGCGATGAGTGGGTAGAATTGTCAAAGCTTATTTCTTGGGTAGCATTGAAAATTGGGTTGAGCAAATATTCTGTTAGTGGGACGGATTGTGAAGGACCTGCCTAGTATGGGCCAACAGGCCTGCTGCAGTGTTCCTCCTTTCTTATGTTCTTATGTTCTTATGTTCATGGTATAGGAGGTAAAGTTCTAGCATGGATAGAGGCATGGCTTACCAATAGAAAGCAGAGAGTTTCCATTAATGGGGTCAAATCTGAATGGGGATTTGTCACTAGTGGCGTTCCACAAGGATCAGTTTTGGGCCCATTGTTGTTCATAATTTACATTAATGACCTTGATGAAGGAATTGCAAGTGACATGAGTAAATTTGCTGATGATACAAAAATAGGCCGTATAATTCATTCTGAGGAGGATAACAGTGAACTCCAGGAGGATTTGGATAAATTAATGTCTTGGTCTGAAAAGTGGCAGATGAAGTTCAATGTGGACAAGTGTAAGGTGCTAGTCGTTGGTAATGAAAATATCCCTCGAATTTATAAACTAGGTGAAGTTGAGCTTGATCATACAGAATGTGAAAAAGACTTGGGAGTCATGGTAAGCAGAAATCTAAAGCCAAGACAACAGTGCCTAAGTGTGCGCAATAAGGCTAACAGATTACTAGGATTTATTTCAAGAAGTATAAGCAACAGAAGTCCAAAAGTTATTTTACAGCTGGTCCCTCGGTTTTCGCCGAAAATTCGTTCCAGAATGCTGCCCAAGTGCCATTACCGAACGAATTTTCTTCCTTAAGAAATAATGTCACGTAGGTTAGTCTATTTCAGACCCCCAAAAATACACTTGCAACAGCACTTACGAAAATACACTTACATAAATGTTCGAGTTTGGAGATGCACGAAAACCGAGGGACCACTGTACATCACTAGTGAGACCTCATTTGGATTATGCAGCTCAGTTTTGGTCTCCTTACTACAGGATGGATATAGATTCATTGGAGAACATACAAAGAAGAATGACTAAAATGATTTACAGTATAAGAAATCTCCCGTATGAAGATAGACTTAGAGCATTGAATCTCCACTCTCTGGAGAGACGTAGAATGAGGGAAGATATCATCGAGGTGTACAAGTGGATGATGGGCATAAACAAAGGAGATATTAATAAAATACTGAGGATATCGAACCAAGTAAGAACGAGAAATAACGGATTTAAATTGGATAAATTTAGATTTAGAAAGGACATAGGCAAGTACTGGTTTTCGAACAGAGTTGTAGATGCGTGGAACAATCTTCCGATTAGGTGATAGAGGCTAGGACCTTGGGTGGCTTTAAAAAAAGATTGGACAAATATATGAGTGGAGGGGCTGGGTTTGATTAGTGTCTTGAGTACAGGAGTAAATTCTTAGGTAGTGGTGGTTTTGATAAGGACCTGCCTTGTATGGGCCAGTAGGCCTTCTGCAGTGTTCCTCCATTCTTATGTTCTTATGAAACTACCCAAGGTCCTAGCTTCAATAACCCTACTAGGCAGACTGTTCCACTCATCAAAGGCAGAAAACCATCTCCATAAGACACTGTCAATGATCTGCCAGGAGGGACAAAATATAAAGATACCCAAGTGTTGCATATGTGTCTAATTTATAACTTGTCGGTTCTCTGAACCATTCATCTACATCCTGTCTGACACAGCAAAAGCTCATCAGACCCGGCGATTTATTTTGTTTCAGTCGGTCTAGTTGTTTCATAACCATTTCGCTAGTGACTGTGATATTACATAATTTATCTTCTTCTGGGCCTCTGTAAAAATTAATTGTTCTTATAAGAAAGGAGGAAAACTGCAGTAGGCCTGTTGGCCTATACTTGGCAGGTCCTTCACAAATCCAACCCACTAACAGAATAAACGCTACCCAAGCAATAAGCTTTGATAATGCTATTTACTCACATGCAAGTCCCACTCAAATCCAACCCTCACTCATGTATTTATCCAACCTATTTGAAACTACCCAAGGTTTTAGCTTCGATAGGCCCTTTGGGTAGCTTTAAAAAGAGATTGGACAAATGTGGAGGGGGACCTGTATAGTATGCTCCGTTTAGCGACGAATTCGCGCTGACAGTGTCTTGGAACCCGTAATAATGGATTCAAATTAGATAAGTTTAGATTTAGAAAGGATATAGAACATAAGAAAGGAGGAACACTGCAGCAGGCCTGTTGGCCCATACTAGGCAGGTCCTTCACAATCCGTCCCACTAACAGAATATTTGCTCAACCCAATTTTCAATGCTACCCAAGAAATAAGCTTTGACAATTCTACCCACTCATGCGCGAGTCCCACTCAAATCCAACCCCTCTCACTCATGAATTTATCCAACCTAAATTTGAAACTACCCAAGGTCCTAGCTTCAATAACCCTACTAGGCAGACTGTTCCACTCATCAACTCCCTATTTCCAAACCAATACTTTCCTATATCCTTTCTAAATCTAAACTTATCTAACTTGAATCCATTATTGCGGGTTCTCTCTTGAGAGATATCCTCAAGACCTTATTTATATCCCCTTTTTTAATACCTCATTTTCCACTTGTATACCTCGATCATGTCTCCTCATTCTACGCTTACAAGTGAATGTAATTTAAGTGTCTTCAATCTTTCTTCGTAAGGAAGATTTCTAATGCTATGTATTAATTTAGTCATTCTACGCTGAATGTTTTCTAACGAATTTATGTCCATTCTGTAATATGGAGACCAAAACTGAGCTGCGTAATCTAGGTGAGGCCTTACTAATGATGTATAAAGCTGTAATATAACCTCTGGGCTTCTGTTGCTACACACTTTGATATAAATCCCAGTAATCTATTTGCCTTATTACGTACGCTTAGGCATTGCTGTCTTGGTTTAAGGTTGCTGCTTACTATCACCCCCAAGTCCTTCTCGCAATCTGTATGGCTAAGTTCTACGTTATTTAACTTATAAGTGCTTGGGTTATGGACACTCCCGAGCTTCAGAACCTTGCATTTATCTACATTGAATTGCATCTGCCACTTTTCTGACCACGAATTAAGTTTGTCTAAATCTTCCTGAAGTTCTTTGACATCTATGTTTGAATCAATTATCCTACCTATCTTCGTGTCGTCGGCGAATTTGCTCATATCACTAGTAATTCCTCTCAAGGTCATTGATATATATTATAAATAACAATGGGCCTAAGACTGATCCCTGTGGAACACCACTTGTTACAAGTCCCCATTCGGATTTAACCCCATTTATGACACTCTTGCTTCCTATTGGTGAGCCATGACTCGATCCATGACAGCACTTTTTCCCAATGCCATGAGCAGCCACTTTTTT
>WNWK01057040.1:0-10848 GCA_009830355.1 Cherax destructor
AGATCTGTTGGTCTAAAAAAACTTGTTTGGCTTTTGGGGACTCTCAGGAGCGTAACCCTATTTTTCCCATAAGTTCTTTTAATTATCTAACACGATTTTAGCTAACACGACGTTTTCAGAAACGTAACTACCGTGCTAAATGAGGGCCTACTGTATATATATACATACAGTGGACCCTCTGTTTTCGTCATTCTCCGTTATCGCCGATTTCAGTTTTCGCCTACTTTTTTCATGGAAATATTGGCTCCATTTTTGTCGATGGTACGAAACCTGTCCAGTGCCCAGCGCACACACAAAACCACCTCCCACACACATACTCAGGCAGTGTCGTGTTGTTTCTCGGCGAGTGAACATATCCTGTGAGGTCATACGAAACATTTCGTAATCATTGTTTTTGGCACTTGTTTATTGTGTGTGACTGCTAAATAAGCCACCATGGGCCCAAAGAAAGCTCCTAGTGCCAGTTCTTTGGTAAAGAAAGTTAGGAACACCATAGAATTAAAAAAAGAAATCGTAGTAAAGTACCAAAGTAGAGTCAATAAAGGCTGTAGCGCCAGCCAGCGATAAAGTGCAGCATTAACCCTTTCGGGGTTATGGACGTACTAGTACGCCTAAATTCTAGCACCCTCAAATCAAGCAGAAACAGGCTGTTAGGCCTAGATGTGATAGAATGGGTCTGTGCGGTCAGTGTGCGCAGTATAAAAAAATTCCTGCACCACACAGTGCATAATGAGGAAAAAAAAACTGACCGTGTTTTTGGTTTAAAACAGCGACTTTGTAGTCTATTTTCGTATGGTAATTATGCTTGTATTCTCGTTTTCTTAGTCTCATTTTATAGAATAGATGATATATTATAGAAATAGAGATAATTTTGACTGGTTTCAAAGTAGCGAAATTGTTTGATTTTGGCCGATGTTCAAGAGTAAACAAATTACACCATGCGTCCAATACACATCAACTGGAGAGTCTAATATTCTTGCACAAGTGCGCTGATATTATTTATACCATTTTTACAATGATGCAGTTGTATACATAACAGTAAATCTTCTATTTTTTGTGAGAATAAAAATTCAAAATGGAAAGCAAAAGTAATGTAAGAGGGGCCTGGAGACGTGACTAATGAGCAGAGAAGATGTCATTTTAGTGCCAGGAATGTCTGCCTTGTTTATTATGGACCCTATTTTGAAATTGGCATCGTTTGAAATTTGTGTGAAATTGGCCAAATTGCCATTTTCTGACCACTATTTTGGGTAGTTGAAATTGGTAAATAGGCGGTTTCTTGTACTCAAGCGATAGAAGAAATGGAGTTCTAGCAAAATTGCTTTAATTTTAGTAGACAGAAACATTAGAATTTGCCGAAAATAGGGCTCAAAGTGGGCAAAATCGCTGATGCGTAAATGTCATCGATACAGCTAACTTCGCGAAAGCATAATTCCGTTAGTTTTCGATCAAATTTCATAATTTTTGTGGCGTTATGATCGGAAAAAGATTCTCTATCATTTCATAAGAAAAAATCATTTTTTTTTTTTTTAAATTCTTGGACCCTGAGGGTCCTTCGACCCCCAAAGGGTTAACAGTATAGCAAGTAAGTTAAGCAATTAAGAGATAGAAAAATGGTGACACGAAACTTAACTCCTCCATTGTTGTTTGAGGTATATAGGGGCACCGAGACCAACGCCGCCCTCTGCCACCATCTTTTCCAAGGTAAGTGTGAATATTTCTTATTTATAAATTAAAGTGTAAATATTTCTTATTTATAAATTAAAGTGTAAATATTTCTTATTTATAAATTATTTACATTGTTTCAGTGTGAATAGTGGTGGTGGCTTCTGCTGCCACCCACCACCACCACTATATGTATTTCTTATGGTCAGTGGCCCTTATAAACCCAACAACAATAACACACTACCACCAGTCCTCACATTCGTAATGGTATTAATATTGTTTATTATGTCATAATAGATGAATTATGATAGATAAATAAGCCGTAGAACTGATACAGTGTCATATTGAAGCATTTTGTCCTGCCTCCAAGCAATAAACTCGCCTCCCTCCTCTCCGTCTTCCATACACCAACAAGAGTCTCCAATAAAGGTAAGTGTGATGTTAAATGTTCATTTATACATGTTATTAGTGCTTTATATTTATTTGTCATTCTTTTCTGTATTTAAATCTATATTTAATCTCTAAAAAAAATATTTTTTAATACTCCTGGGTGTCTGAAACGTATTAATTGGATTTACATTATTTCTTATTGGGAAAATGTTTTCGGTTTTGGCTGATTTCAGTTTTGGCCGATCCCTCTGGAACGGATTAAACACGAAAACCGAGGGTCCACTGTATATATACAGTGGAACCTCGAGTTTCGGCCATAACCCGTTCAGGAGCTAGGCCTAAACTCGAAACTGCCTAAAGTTGAAGCAGTATTTCCCATAAGAAATAATGTAAATCCAATTAATCCGTTCCACCCAAAAATATTCACAAAAAAAATCATTTTTTTAAAGAATAAATACTATAGTTTTACATACAATGAGAAATAAATATAAAGCACTAATTTTAATAGATAAATGAACATTTAAATCAGTTTTACCTTTTTTGAAAACTCTTGTTGGGATATGGAAGAGGCAGGAGAGTTTGTTTGGAGGCAGGACAAGATAGTCCTTCAATATGACACTAATATCAACTCTACGGCTTATTTATCTAGCACAATTCATCTAATATGACATAATAAACAATATTAATAACATAGAAACATGATATATACTCTAGAATTAATAAAATATGTCATATGTGTCTCTAACCGACAAGTGTTGCTGTGTTGTTTGTTGTTGGGTGTGTAAGGGCTACTGAAAGATAAGCCTTACATAGTAGTGGTGATGGCCTCCAGAGACGGCAGTGTTGTCAGTCGCCCTATATAACTCCAACAACATTGGAGGAGTCAGTTTCGTGCTGTCCTTTTCCTATCGATTAATCGCTTAACTTACTTGCTACACTGTTAATGCTACACTTTATCGCTGGCTGGTGCTGTAGCCTTTATTGACTCGTGCTGCTTTAGTATCGTACATATCATAGAATCACTTAAGAAGGCACATTCTCCCCTCTCTCTTCCTCCTCCACTTTGGTACTTTGCTACAATTTCTTTCTTCAATTCTATCGTGTTTGTCACTTTCTTTACCAAAGGGCTGCCACTATGAAGTTTCACAGCTCTCAACGTCCCCCTCAAATGCTGTGTCTGGGGTTCACAGCTCTCAACATCCCCCTCCATGGTGGCTTATTTCACAGTCACAATCAATAAACAAGCACTAAACACAATGAATTTATTGTGAAATGTTTGGGTGAGCACACAAGGTAATGTTTACTCAAGGATAAACAAAGTTAGACTGGCTCACAACGCCTGCATGGGGAGGCGGACAGGTCTGGTATGCCGGCCGAAACTTGGGGCAACGGCCGAAAGTCGGGACAAAATTAGGCTGAAAAAAGCAACCGAAACTCGAAGCGGCCGATACTCAGGGTGGCCGAAACTCGGGGTTCCACTATATTTCTAGACAATAGTATGTGATTAAGGCAGGGGAAAATGTTCACCTGTCACTGTGTTTGTGACTATTTGAGTACTATTTCAGTACCTAATACAGTGGACCCCCGAGTATAACGAACACCCCGGAAATCGTACAATTCTTTCTTTCTTTCAACACGTCGGCCGTTTCCCACCGAAGCGGGGTGGCTGAAAAGGAAAAACGAAAGTTTCTCCTTTTACATTTAGTAATATATACAATATATATACAATTATGTAAGTATAATATTGTAAGTGCTTGTGGAAGTGTATTTTTGGGGGTCTGAAATAGACTAACCTATGTGACATTATTCCTTAAGGGAGTAAATTCGTTCGGTAATGGCACTTGAGCAGGCTTCTGGAATGAAGTTTTTATGTTACTCGGGAGTCCACTGTATTAGTGTCAGAACAAAGATTAACTATGAAATCACATTAACTATAAATATTATGCCAGGACTGAAATAAGGTAAAATTGCTGATGTGTAAATTGCTCCCAGACAGCTATCTTTGTACCAGTGTAATAACATAAGTGTTCCATCATACAGTGGACCCCCGGAAATCGGCCATAATTCGTTCCAGAATGTTGTTTGAGTGGCATTACCGAACGAATTTATTCCCATAAGGACAAATGTAAATTAGATTAGTCGTTTCAGACCCCCAAAAATACACTTACAAAAGCACTTACAAAAATACACTTACATAATTGTTCGAGTTGGGAGGTGGCCAATTTCCGGGGGTCCACTGTACAGTGGTCCCTCGGTTTTTGCCGAAAATTCGTTCCAGAATGCTGCTCAAGTGCCATTACCGAACGAATTTACTTCCTTAAGAAATAATCTCACGTAGGTTAGTCTATTTCAAACCCCCAAAAATACACTTGCAACAGCACTTACGAAAATACACTTACATAAATGTTCGAGTTTAGAGATGCACGAAAACCGAGGGACCACTGTATTTTGTATTTTTGGTGTCATTACTTTCAGAAAAAGATTCTCTACCATTTCAGAAGATTTTTTTTTATAATAATGCTGACATTATGAGCACTTTTAAATTTGATGTCTCAACAGTGAAAAGGTTAAGAAAAAAAAAACCTAAAATATCTAGACATTTGGTTGTATATCAACATACAAAAAAATTTAATACTTCAGTTCCTGACTAATATATTGTCTCCTGTTACAGGTCAGCATCTCAACAGAAGAATTATGTTTACATTGCTTATAAGTGGCAGAAATAGTGTAAGCAATGTTGACCACATTATGATGAATACATTGTGAATATCTTCACTTGTATCATGCAGATCACATCATTATTCTGACTTTTACATCCACACTCAGCATCTGCCGGATATAAGTTCACTTATTGAAATAGTATTCTTCTTATATTAATATAATACTGTACATGTATTATCAACATCCATAAAGTTTATTACCATTATAAAGTTAATTAACTTATTAAATAAATGTCTAGTTCATTGATTTATTGTAAGACCCAAGTATTGAGACTTAACAAAGTTAGGATTTATTCTCTACTAACATTTAACAATAGTATTACTTAAACAAATCTGCTATCTTTTAAACCACTATATTGACGTAATAACATATTATTCAGTTGTCTGTGTTAGTAGCCAATGTTGCTGAATTTAATACATAGCAATTTTTTTCCTTGACTGTGACCAGGATATTATATTATATTATCTGTATTACTTTACTGCCAATATTGACTGTGACCAGGATATTATATTATATTATCTGTATTACTTTACTACCAATATTAACTGTGACCAGGATATTATATTATATTATCTGTATTACTTTACTACCAATATTAACTGTGACCAGGATATTATATTATATTATCTGTATTACTTACTTCAGATATATAATCTTCACAGTTTGAGAGATTAATTCATTAACATATTAATGACTTGAAAAAATATTTTTTTATTCATATATTCTGAATGTATTTCAGTATTGCCTTTTACTGTTATTATTATATTATAAGTTTGTCTGCCTCCATAATATTTAATTTTTAAATGTGTACACTCATGTTGATGTTGTGTGCTATTGTTAATGTGTACACTCATGTTGATGTTGTGTCCTATTGTTAATGTGTACACTCATGTTGATGTGTGCTATTGTTAATGTGTACACTCATGTTGATGTGTGCTATTGTTAATCATGATAGAAACTGTATTGAAACAATATTTTGATGATTGTTTACATTGTTTAAACAAGAAAAATGAAAAATCTTAATTCTAATTTATAAATAATTTCATTGAATTATTAATGGACATGTAGCACTACATTGTTCTTGACGTAATTTGAACTTGCATCAAGTGTGTAGACAAGAAAAATGAAAAATCTTAATTCTAATTTATAAATCATTTCACTGAATTATTAATGGACATGTAGCACTACATTGTTCTTGACGTAATTTGAACTTGCATCAAGTGTGTACACATAAGCACCTTCGAGGCTCTCATGCTGAATGTAAGTCAGGAATTTATTTAAAGACTAAATGAATTATATATTTTTTAATTTATTTTACTTTTAATATATTTTTACTTTTAAATTTATTTATGAACACATTTTCTGCAATAATGAGGGACTTGTGTTGTCAGTGTGTCTCAATGACCTTTGTCACAAATATTCTTTAATATTAAAATTTCAAAATACATGTAATATGTGAGGTCATTAAGTAAGCATGAATGCAATATCAGTATTAACCCTATCAGTATATCATTGATGCCAGTGTTACATAGATCTGTCATTGATGCTAGTGTCAGGTAGATATATATATCATTGATGTCAGTATCACGTAAATCTACACATTAATGACAGCACCCTCAAATTTGCTGTTAGTGGTATATTTTAGCCTAAACATGAAAGAATGAGTCTGGACAGTGAGTGTTCACAGTAAAAAAAATCTTGTCTCATGCAGTGCTGCAGCACAAAAGCAAACCTCTGTCTGACCTCGTGTTTGGTTTAAAATATCAACTCATCTTCTTTCAACAAACCTGCCCTATCCCACCGAGGCAGGGGGGCCCAAAAAGAAAAACAAAAGCTTTTCTTTAGTAAGTTATACAGGAGAAAGTGTTACTAGCTCCTTGCTCCTGGAATTTTAGGTGCCTCTTACGACACGCATGGCTTACGGTGGAAGAATTCTGGTCCGCTTCCCCATGGAGTTAAAATAGCAACATTGTGTTGAATTTATAGGGTTGGTTTTTTGGGCTGTTTCTTGGTGTCAGTTGATAGAATGGAAGTAGTTAGAGCTCAAAGTGGCAGGAATATTTGATTTTTAGTAATTTTCTTAACGAAAGGTAGGACCCTTCCTAGGGTAGGACCCTCTCTAACCCCCCAGTGTGTTTTATAGGTTTTACTTAGTCTGCTTCAATTATTGGGATGGTTATATTTTACTAATAAGAGAAATATGATGTTATATAGGAGAAGCCTGGGGACATAATTAATGAACTGAGGCAAGGTGGTTTTAGTGGCTGGAATGTCTACAGTGTTCTTCAACATCATCATTAACCTGTTCTTCTAAATTATTTTTGTCTATCCACCATCATCACTAGTCTATTCTCAACTATTATCATAATACTGTCCACCATTTTCACCTTCAGTTCATTCTCAGCATCATTAAACTTTCCTTACCTGGCAGTAAAACTTGGCTGCCTAGTATAATCACTGCATAACCATCACTAGTGTAATATCTGTGTTTTAGAGGCAGTCTCTTTCAACTTGGAGTCTATGACACAACATGGAGGCTTGGTGATCTTTATCTCCAGAAATTAGTCATATTACCTTTTGATAGTTGAATGGTTGGTTTCCTGTGGTCAGTTGATAGAAGAGAAAATATATTGGCTAGGAGTTGGATCAACTTAAGTAATTGTAAAGGCTAAAAGGGGATGTAAAATTTTTGATCAAATGTTGCATTTGTGTTGTCATTACCTTCGAAAAAGATTCTTCACCATTTAAAAAAGTGTCACACTGTCAGCAGTTTTAATTTTGGGAGTCAACAGTGAAAGTGTTAAGTACCTAAATGATTTTCCAGGAAAACAACAAAATGCAGTACATCCAAGTTCCTTCAAGGAAACTAACATATCAGTGTTCTGAATGTTTAAAAGATTTTTCATGTAAATCAAATCTAATACAACACATGAGTGTTCATTCACAAGAAAAACCATATCAGTGTTCTGAATGTTTGAAACACTTTTCACGGAGATCAACTCTAATTCGACATATGAGAGTTCATTCACAAGAAAAACCATATCAGTGTACTGAATGTCTAAAAGATTTTTCACGTAAATCACATCTGATAGAACACGTGAGAGTTCATTCACAAGAAAAACCATATCAGTGTTCTGAATGTCTAAAAGATTTTTCACGTAAATCAAATCTATTAGAACACATGAGAGTTCATTCACAAGAAAAACCATTTCATTGTTCTCAATGTCTAAAACACTTTTCACGGAGATCATACTTAATACAACACATGAGTGTTCATTCACAAGAAAAAAAATATCAGTGTTCTGAATGTCTGAAACACTTTTCACGGAGATCAACCCTAATTCAACACATGTGTTTTCATTCTCAGGAAAAACCATACAAGTGTTCTGAATGTCTAAAAGACTTTTCACAGAGATCATACCTAATACAACACGTGAGAGTTCATTCAAAAGAAAAACCATATCAGTGTTCTGAATGTCTAAAAGATTTTTCATGTAAATCACATCTAATAGAACACATGAGAGTTCATTCACAAGAAAAACCATATCAGTGTTCTGAATGTCTAAAACACTTTTCACGGAGATCAACCCTAATACAACACATGAGAGTTCATTCACAAGAAAAACCATACAAGTGTTCTGAATGTCTAAAAGAGTTTTCTAAAAAATCTCAACTTCTACAACACTTGAAGTTCACTCATTAGAGAATTGGCTTTAAGGAAGGCTGCCTTGAGGCTGGTAATGGGCTCTTTATCCAAGAAATTAAAGTCACTCCTTGCCATCCTTGGATCAGATATAATTACAAATTCATCCCTCACATTTTCCAGGTGCTGTATGACCCATACTGGTTTATCACTTGCTTTGAATGTAATAGTTACTCATAGGGGAAACTAATATGTTTTGAGGCTGCCTGTCAGTTCCAGGAGGTGGTGGATGAAGGAGGTATACCTTGTGATGGGTTTCCAAATGCTCTCTTTTGTCCCCTAAGGTGGATTGGTGGATGTGAGGTTGGTATCCTGGATTGCTGGTTTACCAGCATGAAGGATAGGATATGGCATGAGTTCCATGCGGCATCTGCACTTCTGGCTGCATTGAGAGCCTTCTTGGGTGCGGAGGGGGATTTATGACCCTTATATTCCAACTTGTTGAGGAGGTTGCATACTTGACAGAGACATGTTGCATGTCACACCCCTTTTTTTTTAAATAAAAAAAGGGGGGATGTGGAGGATTAGCTCTTAGGAGGAATTTTTTTTTTTTTCTTTCTTTCAACAAGTCGGCCGTCTCCCACCGAGGCAGGGTGACCCAAAAAGAAAGAAAATCCCCAAAAAGAAAATACTTTCATCATCATTCAACACTTTCACCACACTCATACATAATCACTGTCTTTGCAGAGGCGCTCAGATACGACAGCTGAGCTGGGAGGGACTATTCTCAGCTGTCATATCTGACACCTCTGAGTGCCTCTGCAAAGACAGTGATTATGTATGAGTGTGGTGAAAGTGTTGAATGATGATGAAAGTATTTTCTTTTTGGGTCACCCTGCCTCGGTGGGAGACAGCCGACTTGTTGAAAAAAAAAAATTCCTCCTAAGAGCTATTCCTCCACATCCCCCCTTTTTTTTTATTTAAAAAAAGGGGTGTGGCATGTAATATGTCTGTCAAGTATGCAACCTCCTCAACAAGACTGCTGGACACTGGTGTACCACAGGGTAGCATTCTTGGCCCCCTCCTTTTCCTCTTATACATAAATGATCTTCCAAGCATATCACAACAACTTATGCCTATTCTCTTGCTGATGACATGACTTTTGTCCTCTCCCACCCAAATCTGGCCTCACTCAACACTGTTGTTAATGAAGAACTCGCAAAAATAACAACCTAGTTGACCGTCAATAAACTTACACTTAATATAGACAAAACCTTTTACATTATGTTTGGGAGTAGAGCAAGTGAGGACCAACTAAACATTATGCTTAACAACACCCTTATTGCTAAACATAATGAGGGAAAATTCCTGGGTCTGTACCTTGATAGCAACCTGAAATTCAACACCCATATCCAACACAAGAAAAAAAGTTTCTCTCAAAGATATGTTGCTATGTATCACAAACAGCACTACTTACACTATACTATTCACTGATCTACCAATACCTCACCTATGCTGTTTGTGCCTGGCTTTCCACAACGAAAAACCACCTAAAATCAACAATAACAACAAAAAGCCTCATTGCGAATGATGACACAATCCACTGCTAGACAACACACACCCCCACTCTTCAAAGATTTAAACCTACTCGCCATACAAAACATTCACTCGATGTGCAACCTACATTTACAGAACAATCATTTCTAATATAAATCCCGACCTGAAACGCTTTCTTGACAGTTGCAATAGGACTCAGACAACACTAGGCACGAAAACCTTTATGACATTTCCCGTGTCAGGCTAAATCTTTTAAAAAAATCATTGTACATAAAAGGGCCCAGAATCTGGAACTGTCTGCCAGAAATATCCAGAACCACTGGCTCAGCTAGCCTCTTTAAGGGGGGCTCCTTGACGAGGTAAAGAGGCTATCGGTCTGAGGAATTGGACCTTTTGGTCCACTTCCTCAGACCGAACCTAATTACCCCCAATCCCCCCTCCCTTTTTCCATCTTCCCCATCCTCCCTTTTCCCTTTCCTCCTCCCCCTCCTCCTCATCCCTCCACAGGCATTCTAGTTCCTAGGTAGGGGGAAGGGTACCGTGGTCCATTCCTATTCCGTTGAGGTTCTTGGCGGTGGTGTAGTTTGCCGTGGAATCTGGATCGCCTGGGGATGTCCCAATCCCTCTCCGGTCTCCCGGGGGGTGGCCTTGGGTATCTTTCGGGCGACGGGTGTATCTTTGGAGGCCACCTTTCGGATTCCGGGGGTGGTGGCCGAAGGCGGTATGCTTTGTGGCGGATATCCGGCTGCCCTCTCTTTTGTCCGCCGAGGTGGCTCGGTGGATGTGAGGTTGCTATCCCGGATTGCTGGTTTACTGGCATGAAGGGTAGGGTATGGCACGGGTTCCATGCAGCATCTGCACTACTTGCGGTG
>WNWK01057041.1:0-10848 GCA_009830355.1 Cherax destructor
TTTTCGAAAATATTTTTTTTTATAAAATATAAGAGTAAATTTCAAAAGAAAACATAAAATTTGCTTACTTTTCCCTAAATTTAATTACAGTAGAAATTTATTTAAAATGTGAAAATCAAATTTTAGCTGAAAATTGAGTTTTGCCAGAAAAACACTAAACCGTTTTAAAAAGTCGAAATATGCAATAAAATACGATTTTAGCACATTTTTTTGACTTTTTTTAAGTTTCATGATATTTCGAAAAATTATGAAATATTTTTTAAAAAAATTGATTTTTTAGATTTTTAAGGGTTTTTTAAAAAATTAAATAATTAATAAATATTCAAAAAAATTTTAAAACTTATTTTATTGCATTTTTTTGGTTTAACATTTTCAAGGTTTTTTGAAAATTATTTTTTTATAAAAAAAACCGATAAGTAAGCTTCCAAAAGAAAATCAAAAATTTTTCTTACTTTTCTCATAAATTTCAATTGCAGTAGAAATTTATTTAAAATGTGAAAAGTAAGATTTTGAAAAATGAGTTTTTCCGAAAACACTCAAACCGCTCTAAAGTCAAAATGCAATAATATACGATTTTAACATTTTTCTGAGCTTTTTTAAGTTTCATGTATTTTTCGAAAATAATATGAAATATTCTATAAAAATATTGATTTTTATAGATTTTTAATGGGTTTTTTAAAAATTTTTAAAAAATTAAAAAATTCAAAAAAGCTATAAAAATTGTTTTTTTTGCATTTTTTACATTTAAGGATTTTCAGGGGTTTTTTAAAAAATTTTTTTTATAAAATATACCTATGAGTTTCTCAAAAAAAATCATAAAAAATTTTTCTTTTTTTCCAAAATTTCAATTCCGTAGAAATTTATTTAAAAGTGTGAAAATCTAAGTATTTTAGCTGAAAATGAGTTTTTCCGAAAACACTCAAACGCTCTAAAACGTCGAAATATGCAAAAAATACGATTTTGCCTTTTTCTGAGCTTTTTAATGTTTCATGTATTTTTTTGAAAAAAATATGAAATATTCTATAAAATATTGATTTTTATAGATTTTTAAGGGTTTTTTTAAAAAATGTAAATAATAATAAATTTCAAAAATGCTATAAAACGTTATTTTTTTGCATTTTTTTCGATTTAAGGATTTTCAAGGGGTTTTTTGAAAACTATTTTTTTTTGGTAAATATACCTAGAGTAAGCTTCCAAAACAAATCATAAAATTTTTTTACTTTTCCATAAATTTTTAATGGAAAATTTATTTAAAAGGGAAAATTAAGTATTTTAGTAAAATGGTTTTTCAGAAAAGATAAACCCTCTACAACGTCGAAATATGCCATAAAATGAACATTTTTTTAAGCTTTTTAATTTTCTGTATATTTCGAAAATAATATAAAAAATTTTATAAAAATATTGATTTTTAAGATTTTTTGGGGTTTTTAAAAAAGAAATAATTAATAAATATTCAAAAAAGCTATAAAATTAATTTTATTGCATTTTTTTTTGATTTGGCATTTTAAATTTTTGAAAACTATTTTTTTTTATAAAATATACCATAATAAGCTTCCTAAAGAAAATCATAAAAAATTTTTTACTTTTCCCATAAATTTTAATTGAGAAATTTATTTAAAAGTGTGAAAATCTAAGTATTTTAGGTGAAAATGAGTTTTGCCAGAAAAACCCCCAAAACCCTTAAAAATGAAAATAATAAAAAAAGATTTTACACATTTTTTTGAGCTTTTTTTAAGTTTCATGTATTTTTGAAAAAAATGAAATATTCTAAAAATATTATTTTATAGATTTTAATGGGATTTTTAAAATTTTAAATAATTAATAAATATTCAAAAAAGTATCTTTTTTTATTGATTTTTTTGGGTTTAAGGACAAGGGTTTTCTGATAACTAATTTTTTGATAAAATATACCAAAGTGTTCCAAAGAAAATCATAAAATTTTGCTTACTTTTCCCAAAATTTAATTCCGTAGAAATTTATTTAAAGTGTGAAAATCTAAGATTTTGGAAAATGAGTTTTTTGAAAAGCACTAAACCGTCTAAAAATGAAATATGAATAAAAAGATTTTAACATTTTTCTGAGCTTTTTGGTTTCATGTATTTTTTGAAATAAAAAATATTCCATAAAAAAATTGATTTTTATAGATTTTTAAGGGATTTTTAAAAATATGTAAAAAAATTAAGATATTCAAAAAGCTATAAAATTATTTTATTGCATTTTTTTTTGATTTAAGGATTTTCAAGATTTTGGAAAAAATTTTTTTAAATAAAATACCTATGGTAAGTTCCTAAAAAAAATCATAAAAATTTTTTTTACTTTTCCCCTAAACAATGCAGAAATTTATTTAAAAGGGAAATGTAAGTATTTTAGCTAAAAAAAATTTTTCAGAAAAGCATCAAACCACTCTACAACGCGAAATAGCCATAAAATGCGATTTTTTTCATTTTTTTGGTTTTTAAGTTTCATGTATATTTCGAAAATAATATGAAATTTCTATAAAAATATTGATTTTTATAGATTTTTAATGGGGGTTTTTTAAAAAAAATTTTAAAAAATTATTTAAAAATTCAAAATTATTAAAAATTTATTTTTTTTATTTTTGGGTTTATGGCATTTTCAAGGATTTTTTGAAAACTATTTTTTAGATAAAAAAAACCTAGAGTAACTTCCAATAGAAAATCATAAAATTTTTTTTATTTTCCCATAAATTTCAATTGCAATAAAATTTATTTAAAAGTGTGAAAATCTAAGTATTTTAGCTAAAAATGAGTTTTTCAGAAAAGCATCAAACCGCTTTTTAAAAAGTGAAAAAAGCCATAAAATGCGATTTTAGCACATTTTTTAGCTTTTTTTGTTTCCCCGATTTTTGAAAATAATATGAAATATTCTATAAAAATAATTTTTATAGATTTTAAAAGGGGTTTTTAAAAAAATGTAAAAAAAATAAAAAGCTATAAAACTTTTTTTTATTGCATTTTTTAGATTTAAGGATTTTCAATTTTTGAAAAATATTTTTTTGATTATACCTATAAATAAGCTTCCAAAGAAAATCATAAAATTTTCTTACTTTTTCCCTAAATTTAATTCAGTAGAAATTTATTTAAAAGTGTGAAAATTTATTTTAGCTAAAAAAAAATTTTGCCAGAAAAGCACTCAAACCGCTCTGCGAAATATGCAATAAAATACGATTTTTTTCACATTTTTTTTGAGCTTTTTTTAAGTTTCATGTATTTTTTTAAAATAATATGAAATATTTTAAAAATTTGATTTTTATAGATTTTTAAGGGTTTTTTTTAAAAATGTAAAAATTTAAAATTCAAAAAAACTATAAAATTATTTTTTGATTTTTTAAAGATTTAAGGATTTTCAGTTTTGGAAAAAAAAATTTTTTTATAAAATATACCTATAAATAAGCTTCCTAAAAAAATCATAAAATTTTTCATTTTTAAAAATTCTTTTTTTAAAAGGGGTGAAAATTAAGTTTTTTAGCTAAAAAAAAGTTTTGTCAGAAAAGCACAAACCCTCTAAAAAGTCGAAATATGCCATAAAATGGTTTTGCACATTTTTCTGAGTTTTTTTAAGTTTCATGTATTTTTGAAAATAATATGAAATATTTTTAAAAATATTGATTTTTAGATTTTTAATGGGGTTTTTTTAAAAAATGTAAATAAAAAAATATTCAAAAATTTAAAACTTTTTTTTTGCATTTTTTTCGATTTAAGGCATTTTCAAGGATTTTTTGAAAACTATTTTTAAAAAAAAATACCTATAAATAAGTTCCAAAAGAAAACATAAAATTTTGCTTACTTTTCCCATAAATTTCAATTCAGTAGAAATTTATTTAAAAGTGGGGAAAAATTTAATTTTTGCCAAAAAAAGTTTTTCCAGAAAAGCATCAAACCGCTTAAAAGTCGAAAAATGCCATAAAATCGATTTTAGCACATTTTTCTGAGTTTTTTTAAGTTTCTGTATTTTTCGAAAATAATAGAAAAATTTTATAAAAATATTGATTTTTATAATTTTTATTTGGGGTTTTTTAAAAAAAAGTAAATAATTAATAAATATTCAAAAAAACTATAAAAAAATTTTTTTTTGTTTTTGACGATTTGGCCAAAATTTTCAAAAATTTTTTTGAAAAATAACTTTAAAGGGGGGAAAACATAAAATTTTTTTTATTTTCCCAAATTTCAATTCAAAAATTTATTTAAAAATGTGAAAATCTAAATTTTAGCTGAAAATTGGGGTTTTTCCCGAAAAGATCAAAGCTCTAAAGTCGAAATATGCAATAAAATAAGATTTTGCACATTTTTCTGAGTTTTTAATGTTTCCTGTATTTTCAAAAAATTTTTAAATATTTTATAAAAAAAATTTTTTTTAGATTTTTTAAGGGATTTTTTTTAAAAATGTAAATAATTAATAAAAATTCAAAAAAACTATAAAACTTGATTTTATTGCATTTTTTTCGATTTAACATTTTCAGTTTTTTAAAAAATTTTTTTTTTGATAAAATATACCATAAGTAAGCTTTCCCAAAAGAAAATATAAATTTTCTTACTTTTCCATAAATTTCAATTGCAAAAATTTATTTAAAAGTGTGAAAAAATAAGTATTTTAGTAAAAAGAGTTTTTCCCGAAACACTAAAAGCTCTAAAATGAAATATGCAATAATATACGATTTTAGCACATTTTTCTGAGCTTTTTTTAAAAATTTTATGTATTTTTTGAAAATAATATGAAATATTCTTTTAAAAAAAATTTATTTTTATAGATTTTTTAAAGGGGTTTTTTTTTAAAAAATGTAAAAAAATTAAAAAATATTAAAAAAAAATATAAAACCTTTATTTTATTGCATTTTTTTACGATTTGGGTTTTTAAGGAAATTTTTTTAAAAAATTTTTTTTTAGATAAAATATACCATAAGTAAGCTTCCTAAAAGAAAAAAAAAAAAAATTTTGCTTATTTTTCCCCTAAATTTCAATTGCAAAAAATTTATTTAAAAGTGTGAAAATTAATATTTTTTTTTAAAAAAAAGTTTTTCCAGAAAAAACTCAAACCGTCTAAAACGGGGGGGAAAATGCAATAAAATTTGATTTTAGCACATTTTTTTTGAGCTTTTTTAATTTTTTTATGTATTTTTCGAAAAAAATATGAAATATTCTAAAAAATATTGGGGGTTTTTTAGATTTTTAATGGGGTTTTTTAAAAAAAGTAAATAATTATAAAATTAAAAGTTTAAAAATTTATTTTAGATTTTTCGATTTAAGGTTTTAAGGGGGTTTTTGAAAATTTTTTTTTGATAAAAAATACCATAAATAAGCTTTCCAAAAAAAAACATAAAATTTTTTTTATTTTTTTCCTTTTAAAAGGGTTTTTTGGGGAAAAATTAAATTTTATAAAAAAGTTTTTCGAAAAAAATCAAACGCTTAAAACGGAAATATGCAAAAAAATATTTTAACATTTTTCTAGCTTTTTAATGTTTTTATTTTTGAAAAAAAATTTAAATATTTATAAAAAAATTTATTTTTTTTTTTTTTAAGGGTTTTTTAAAAATATGTAAATAATTAAAAAAATTAAAATTTTTAAAAAATTATTTTATTGATTTTCGATTTAAGGCATTTTAAGGGTTTTTTGAAAATTTTTTTGTAAAAAATACCTATAAAAAAGCTTCCAAAAAAAAAATAAAAATTTTCTTTTTTCCCCCAAAAATTGAAAAAATTTATTTAAAAAAAAAAAATTTTTAAAAAGATAAAGTTAAAAAAGGGAAAAAACAAAAAAATAATTTTTTCCCTTTTTCTAGCTTTTAATTTTCATGTATTTTTGAAAATAATATGAAATATTCATAAAAATATTGATTTTTAAGATTTTTTTTGGTTTTTTTAAAAAAGAAAAAATTTAAAAAATTTTAAAAATTTTAAAACTTATTTTTTGATTTTTTTTTATTTAAGGATTTTTAAAATTTTTGAAAATTTTTTTTTAAAATATACTTGGGGGTAAGCTTCCAAAAAAAAATCTAAAATTTGCTTACTTTTCAAATTTAAGAGAATATTTAAAAGTGAAATAAGATTTTAGCTAAAAAGGTTTCAGAAGCACAAACCGCTCTAAAACTGAAATATGCATAAATCGATTTGCATTTCTAGTTAATGTTTCGTATTTTCGAAAATAATATGAAATATTCTATAAAATATTATTTTTATAGATTTTTAATGTTTAAATAAAATAATTAATAATATTAAAAGCTATAAACTTTATTCATTTTAATAAGCATTTCAGTTTTCTAAACTATTTAGATAAAATATACTATAGTAAGCTCAAAGAAAATCATAAATTTGCTTACTTTCCCTAAATTTATTGGTAGAATATTAAAAGTGTGAAAATTAATATTAGTAAATGTTCAGAAGCACAAACCGCTCTAAAACGTTATGATAAAACGATTTTGCACATTTCTAGTTTAATGTTTCATGTATTTTCGGTTTTTTTTTTTTTTTTTTTTTTTTTTTTTTTTTTTTTTTTTTTTTTTTTTTTTTTTTTTTTTTTTTTTTTTTTTTTTTTTTTTTTTTTTTTTTTTTTTTTTTTTTTTTTTTTTTTTTTTTTTTTTTTTTTTTTTTTTTTTTTTTTTTTTTTTTTTTTTTTTTTTTTTTTTTTTTTTTTTTTTTTTTTTTTTTTTTTTTTTTTTTAAAGCATTTCGGATTTTCTGAAAACATTTTTAGATAAAATATACTATGAGTAAGCTTCCAAAGAAAATCATAAAATTTTGCTTACTTTTCCCATAAATTTCAATTGCAGTAGAAATTTATTTAAAAGTGTGAAAATAAGTTTTGCTGCAGAAAAGCATCAAACGCTCTAAAACGTCGAAATATGCAATAAAATCGATTTTATGAGTTTAATGTTTCATATTTCAATATATGAAATATAAAAATATTATTTATAGATTTAATATTTAAAATATGTAAAAATTAATAAATATTCAAATGCTATAAAACTATTTTTTGCATTTAATTTAAGGCATTTTCAGTTTTTAAAACTTTTTAGATAAAATATATAGTATCAAAAAATCATAAAATTTGTATTTTCCAAAAACAAAATTCTATTTAAAGGAAAATTAAGTATTTAGTAAATGGTTTGCAGAAGCCAATAATGAAATATATAATGATTTAGCACATTTTCTGCTTTAATGTTCATGTTTTCGAAAATAATGAAATTTAAAAATATGATTTATAGATTTTAATGGATTTAAATATGTAAATAATTATAAATATTAAATGTATAAACATTTTTGCATTTTACTCATTTTCAGGATTTTGAAAAAATTTTTAATAAAATATACTATGAGTAAGCTTCTAAAAGAAAATCATAAAATTTTGCTTACTTTTCCCATAAATTTCAATTGGTAGAAATTTATTTAAAAGTGTGAAAATCTAAGTATTTTAGCTAAAATGAGTTTGCCAGAAAGCACTCAAACCGCTCTAAACGTCGAAATATGCAATAAAATACGATTTTAGCACATTTTTCTGAGCTTTTAATGTTTCATGTATTTTCGAAAATAATATGAAATATTCTATAAAATATTGATTTTTATAGATTTTTAATGGATTTTAAAAATATGTAAATAATTAATAAATATTAAAAATGCTATAAAACTTGATTTATTGCATTTTTAGATTTAAGGCATTTTCAGGATTTTTGAAAACTATTTTTAGATAAATATACCTATAGTAAGTTCTAAAAGAAAATCATAAAATTTGCTTACTTTTCCATAAATTTCAATTGCAAAATTATTTAAAGTGTGAAATAATATTTTAGCTAAAATGAGTTTAGAAAAGCATCAAACCGCTCTAAAACGTCGAAATATGCAATAAAATGATTTTAGCACATTTTCTGAGCTTTTAATGTTTCATGTATTTTCGAAAATAATATGAAATATTCTATAAAAATATTGATTTTTATAGATTTTAATGGGATTTTTAAAAATATGTAAATAATTAATAATATTCAAAAATGCTATAAACTTGATTTTATTGCATTTTTACGATTTAAGCATTTTCAAGGATTTTCTGAATATTTTAGCTAAAAATGAGTTTTGTCAGAAAAGCACTCAAACCGCTTAAAACGTCAAATATGCAATAAAATACGATTTTAGCACATTTTCTAGCTTTTAATGTTTCATGTATTTTTCGAAAATAATATGAAATATTCTATAAAAATATTGATTTTATAGATTTTTAATGGGATTTTTAAAAATATGTAAATAATTAATAAATATTCAAAATGCTATAAAACTTGATTTTATTGCATTTTTGACATTAAGGCATTTCAAGATTTTCTGAAAAACTATTTTTTAGATAAAATATACCTATGAGTAAGCTTCTCAAAGAAAATCATAAAATTTTGCTTACTTTTCCCCTAAATTTCAAGAAATTATATTTAAAAGTGTGAAAATCTAATATTTTAGTAAAATGAGTTTTGAGAAAACATCAAACGCTCAAAACGTCGAAATATCAATTAAAATACGATTTTAGCAATTTTTGAGCTTTTAATGTTTCATGTATTTTCGAAAATAATATGAAATATTCTATAAAAATATTAAATTTATAGATTTTTAATTGATTTTAAAATATGTAAATAATTAATAAATATTAAAAATGCTATAAAATGATTTTATTCATATTTGACGATTTAAAGCATTAAGGATTTTGAACATTTTTAGATAAAATATACTATGAAATTCTAAAAGAAAATCATAAAATTTTGTTACTTTTCATAAATTTAATTGATAGAAATTTATTTAAAAGTTGAAAATCTAAGTATTTTACTGAAAAATGAGTTTTCCAGAAAAGCACTCAAACCTCTAAACGTCGAAATATGCAATAAATAATTTAGCCATTTTCTGAGCTTTTTAATGTTCATGTATAATTTTGAAAATAATATAAATATTCTATAAAATATTATTTTATAGATTTAATGATTTTAAAATTGTAAAAATTATAAATATTAAAAATGCTATAAAACTTAATTTTATTGCATATATCGATTTAAGCATTTTCAAGGTTTTTAAAATATTTTTTAGATAAAATATACCTATAAGTAAGCTTCTAAAAGAAAATCATAAAATTTTGCTTACTTTTCATAATTTAATTGCAGTAGAAATTCTATTTAAAAGTTGAAAATTAAGTATTTTAGTAAAATTGATTTTCTGAAAACTATTTTTAGATAAAATATACAATGAAATGCTAAAAGACGATTTTAACAATTTTTTACTTTTCTAAGTTTCAATTTGCGAGAAATAATATTTAAAAGTCTGAAAAATATGATTTTATAAGATTTTTATGTTTCAAAAATACTGAAAAATTCTAAAACGTCAAATATGCATAAAACTGATTTTTTGCATTTTTCTGAGTTTAATTTTCAGTATTTTGAAAATAATATGTAAATTCATAAAATATTGATTTATAGATTTTTAAAAAAAATGTAATAAAATAAATTTAATAATGCTATAAAACTTATTTTATTGCAATTTTGACGATTTAAGGGCAATAAAAATCTAAGTATTTTAGCTGAAAATAGTTTTGCCAGAAAAGCACTCAAACCGCTCTAAAACGTCGAAATATGCAATAAAATACGATTTTAGCACATTTTTTTGAGCTTTTTAATGTTTCATGTATTTTTGAAAATAATATAAAAAATTTTATAAAAATATTGATTTTTATAGATTTTTTAAAGGGATTTTTTTAAAAAAATGTAAATAATTAATAAATATTAAAAATGTATAAAACTTATTTTATTGCATTTTTTACATTTAAGGCATTTTCAAGGATTTTCAAAATATTTTTTTGATAAAAAATACCTTATAAGCTTCTAAAAAAAAATCATAAAATTTTTCTTATTTTCCCTAAATTTAAATTTCAGTAGAAATTTATTTTAAAATTTGTTTTTTAAAAAGAGTTTGCCAGAAAAGCACTCAAACCGCTCTAAAACGTCAAATATAAAAATACGATTTTAGCACATTTTCTGAGCTTTTTTTGTTTCATGTATTTTTCGAAAAAAATATGAAATATTCAAAAAAATTGATTTTTATAGTTTTTAATGGATTTTTTTAAAAATATGAAATAATTAATAAATATTCAAAAAAGCTATAAAACTTGGTTTTATTGCATTTTTTACGATTTAAGGGATTTTAAAAGGGTTTCCTGAAAACTATTTTTTTAATTTAAAAAATACCTATGAGTAAGCTTCTCAAAAGAAAATCATAAAATTTTGCTTACTTTTCCCATAAATTTCAATTGCAGTAGAAATTATATTTAAAAGCTGAAAAATGATTTTGCCAGAAAAGCACTCAAACCGCTCTAAAACGCCGAAATATGCAATAAAATACGATTTTAGCACATTTTTCTGAGCTTTTTAATGTTTCATGTATTTTTCGAAAATAATATGAAATATTCTATAAAAATATTTATTTTTATAGATTTTTAATGGATTTTTAAAATATTTAAATAATTAATAAATATTCAAAATGCTATAAAACTTGATTTTATTGCATTTTTGACGATTTAAGGCATTTGCAAGGATTTCTGAAAACTATTTTTTAGATAAAATATACCTATAAATAAGCTTCCAAAAGAAAATCATAAAATTTTGCTTACTTTTCCATAAATTTCAATTTTAAAATTCTATTTAAAAGTGTAAAAATTTAATATTTTAGCTAAAAAAAAAGTTTTGCAGAAAACCAAAACCCTCTAAAACTCGAAATATCCATAAAATCGATTTTGCACATTTTTCTTTTTTTTGTTTCATGTATTTTCGAAAATAATATGAAATATTCAAAAAAATTATTTTTGATTTTTAAAGGGGTTT
>WNWK01057042.1:0-10847 GCA_009830355.1 Cherax destructor
TGAAATGTCTAGGCTACCTAGGCATATTATTGGCCTTCTTGTAATAATCATTTCAAAAAAGGGGTTAAAATAAATATTAAAACCCCCCTTTGTAATATTATCAGAAATAAAGTTGAATTTGAATTTAATAAGGAATGATGTAAATTAGATTAGTCCATTTCACCCCCAAAAAAATACACTTATAAAAGCACTTACAATAAAAAATTTTACAAAAAAAGGGTGAGTTTTGGAGTTTCGAATAGGGGGGGTCCCTGTATGGGATAGAAAGGGGGAATTGAGAGGTTCATTGAAAATTTCCCCCCGTTTACTCCATTTTTCCTTTTTTAAAGGGGGGCCCTTGGACGGGTGAGGGGTCGGTCTGGGAATTGGGGCCCCTTTTTGGTCTTCTTCCTCACCCCGAACCCAAATCCCCCAATCCCCCCCCTTTTCCCACCCCCCCCAACCCCCCCTTTTCCCTTTCCTCCTCCTCCTCCTCATCCCCCCCTTTTTTTTCCCCTTCCCCCCATTTTTCCCCCCGGGAGCTTCCCCCAGGCATTCTAGTTCCTAGGGGGGGGGAAGGGATTGACCCCCATCCCATTCTGTTGAGGTCCTTGGGGTGGTGTAGTTTGCCGTGGAATGGGGACCCCCTGGGGATCCCCGCCCCCTCCGGTCACCCGGGTTTTTGGGTTTTTTTGGGCGGGGGGTTATCCTGGGGCCCCCTTTTCCGGTTCCTGGTTTACTGGCGTAAGGGGGGTAGGGTGGCACGGGTTCCATGCAGCATCTGCACTTTTCCCCGGTGTTGAGGTCCTCTTGGGCACGGGGGGTTTTTCCCCTTTTTCCCATTCCTCCGGGGACCTTTTCCCCCCCACCCCCCTTTTTTTTATTCTTTTTTTTTTTTTTTTTTCTTTTCTTTTTTTTTTTTTTTTTTCTTAAAATAAAAAAAAGAAGTAACCTAACCGGGTTTGACCCAATCCATGAACCCACTCCCCGGGGCCCCCCTTCCTGATACCGCACCTCTGACCCGCCCCATTGGATGATTTTTTTGGCCCTTTTCTCACCCCTTTCCTCTTGCTGGTGGGGGGGTTTTTAATTGTTCAGGTACCGGGGCCCCGACGGCCCCTTTTTCGTCGTCTCCCCTTTGCTCTTCTCTGACCTTGTTCCCGGGGTTTCCCCTCGCCGGTTTTGGCCGATTTAAAAGCCGCCCTTTCCCCATCCCCCCGGGGCCCCACACAAAACCCCCAAGACCCACACATGACGATTCGACCCCCCTTCTCGTTCATCGCAGAAACGACCAGCCCGTCACCCCCCCCCCTTAAACTCTCTGTTTTAAACTACAAAATGGAAAAAAATTTTTATTTTTTCGTCCAACTTCTCCTAATACCTATCTTTCACCCCATAGTATTGGTAAGGCTCTACCCCCTTTAAAAGGAAAAAACTTTTTCTTTTAAAACCCCTCAAGGGGGGCCTTTCTATCATCACGGTCCAGAACCCCGGCCCGTGATCTTTCTCTTCTTACGACCATTGACAATACACCTGTTACTTTGGGGAAAGCACCTTCCCCAATTTTTTTTGTTGTGGTTCTGTCTTTTTCCCCTTACCCATTCCCCAAGGAATTTCCCCAGACATGTGGTGATAATTTTTGAGCAGCGGCCCAAAAGAACTCCCCAAAACCTTAAAGTTTAATTTTGTCCCCCCACCAAAGCAAGACGACCTTTTAAAAAATAGCTCGTTTAACGTTTTACTGCCGAGAATCCCCCGGGGCTCATTGCAGGTCAATTTTAAATTCCCAAAAAGGGGACCCTTTCCCCCGCAGCAGGGGGAAACTGCTGGCGTTTTGGGCACCCCGCAAAATTTGCAGGTCCATGGCCAAGGGCCCCGTCTGTGGTGTTTACCATGCCAGTTCTTTTTTGTACTTCCCCCTCTTGTTTTTCTGTCATGGGCACATCCTTCATATTCCCGTTGTCGGGGTTTTCCTGAATGAGGAAACCTTTTCTCAAAGAGGGGGAAGGCTTCCCCTATGCTATGGCTGTCTTTTATTTTCGCCTTAAAGGGAAATTCCCCTTTTTTATTCTCGCATTGCTAAACGTCCCCCCGGGGTTTTGGGGGCCCCCCCTTCCACGGTTTTCTGTTTTTGCCTCATCCCAAAACCCCCCTGTCTCAAAAACCCTTTTTTTTAATTTCCGGCCCCGGGCCCCTTTTCCTCGGCCCCCTCTGTCCACCTCCTTCCTCTACCCCCAAACCTGAGTCTCCCTCCCGTTTTTCACCTAAACCTCAGCCCCCCTTTCCCCAAAACCCGGAAAAACCCCCTTTTGCCAGGTCCTTCCCCTCCTGATTTTGTTTTTCGGTGTGGGGTTCATCCCCCCTCCTCATACACTACCTTAAAACCCCCGCCCCCCCCAACCCCTTCAATTTTCTCTTCTATCTCCTCACCTCTTTTTTGTGCAGTCTATGACTCCCGATCGTTGCTCACTCTTCTTCCATTTCTAATGTAGCCCCCCATTCTGCATCTTTAACAAACACTGGAAGCTATTGCAGAATATATTACAAAAGACTGGACAGATGATGGACCTTTTCCACCGGGGGGTTCCTATCTCTCTTCTTCGCCCCAACCCCCCCCTTCACAATCCTCCTCCTTCTCTGATTACAGGTCTTCCGCTGCCTCCACACGTGGACTTTTTAACCTAGTCCATAGATTCCTCTCACTTCCACTTTTTCTTTCTCTCCATAAACATGGCTTATTTACAGTGGAATATCCGGGCCCCCCGGGGGGAACCGGGGGGGGCTTCAGGTGTTGTTTTCCCCCAGTTTTCCCCTGTTGGGGTCTGTTTGCAAGAACCCAAATTACAATCCACCTTTTTGGGCCCCCTTTTCCCCGGGTATGATTTGTTATATTCACCCACCTTTTTTTGATGGAACCTTCGAAAGTGCTCTTCTTATACGCACTGGTGTTCCATACCCCCACCTATTTTCCTTCTTCCTTACATTACACCTTTTGTATCCATTTAAAAAGGGTTTAAAACTCTGTTTTTTATTCCCCCCTTCGGGCAATGTCTATCCCAGATGTTTTTTTTTGGTTTTTCCTTTTCCGCCCCCCTTCTATTACTGGGGGTTTTTGCACCCATTTTCTCGGGGGGGGATCACTGTGACCCCCGGGGATTCTTGGGGGGGGGTTTTTCTTCCCTTTCCCCCCCATGTTTTAAATACGGGTACCCCTCCCCCTTTTGACCCCCCAACTCATTCTTTCCCCTTGATCTTTCCATCTGCTCTTCATCTACTGTCCTTGACTTCCCCTGGTCTGTCCCCCCGGACTTACATGACGCAAAAATTTCCCAATCATCCTTAAGTCCCCTCTGTTTTCCCCCCTCCTAGCCCACGGGGGAATTTGCCGGGGCAAATGGGCCTTTTACGCACATCTTACTCCTTTTTCATGAGGTTCCCTATCTGCCTCCATTGATGGGTTTTTTACATTTTTTTTGTCCCCCATCTTCACAGCGGCCACTTCCCCTTTCCCCCCAAACCCCTCGGGCAAGCACCCCCCAAAGTGCGTGCCTTTTAAAAATCTCCTGCTTGTGTCGGGCGGGGTTTGAAACGTGCTGCATGGGGCAGGTATCGATATAAAACCCAGAGAGACCCCTTTTTTTAAGCGAAAAGAGCGGGTGCTCGCCTTTCTCGTGATGCTGCACTTGCTGGCAAATTAGTTTCTACTGCCCTTTTGGGTTCCTCGATGAGTGCAGTCTGGAAGAAAGGCGGGGGGGGTTGGAAATTCCCCCCCACCCGGCTCCTGTTCTTGGGGTTCGGTGTCTTTTAAAACCCCCTCTTCCCTTTTTCCACTAAAATTTGGGAACCCTTCCGTCCGCTTTTTCGGGGGGCCCCCTCTATCCCCCCGTTTCCTTTTTCTAAGTCTGCCAGCGAGTTAAACCCCCTTGGGGGTTTTTTTTTCTTAGAAAAGGGGAACCTTTTAATGTCCCTTTTTTTCCCCTTAAGAACTGGGGGCAAACTTTTCTGCTTGCCGATCATCGGAAACGGGGCCCCCGGCGGCATACATATTCGTATGCTCAGCATTTACATCAGTCTGCTCTTACTGTCCTCTTACGACTTTTTAATCTTATAGGGTCGGAGATTCCCCAGCTGTGGAAGTTCATTGTTTCCTTTTAAAAAACCGGTGCTAGGCCCGGTCCCCCTCACTCCCCCCCCAAAGCCCCCTTCCAGTGCAGTTTGAAGGTAAGGGAAACGTCTAGTTAATAGACGTTTGATGTGGTTTAAAACTCACAATAGTCTTCCCTAGTCAGTAGGGTTTTTAAAGGGGGTTCTCCCTTTCCCCTTTTCTGCGTTTTTGGGGACGTATATTCAAAATTTCCGAATAACCACCCCGGTTTCGCTTTTTTTTTTGACCTTGAGAAGGTTTTAAACAACTTGGAGAAAAAAAATTTTGGGGCCCGGCCCCCCCTTGGCCTCCGGGGAACTTACCATTCTTTTTTTAAGGCTTTCTTTTTGAAAATTTCCGGGCCCCGGGTTTGTTTTAACTCCCCCCCGGGTTTGCCCCAACTGAAGGTGTCCCCCAGGGATGTGTTCTGAGCCCCAAACTTTTTTGCTTTTTATAAATAATCCGGCATCTGTTCTCCCATCCAATATTTGGTCATCGCTCTATGTGGATGACTTTGCTATAACTTGCGGGGGTGACTGTCACCTCATTGCAGTTTCCCCCAGCATGCCATCAACCGGGTTTCTGATTGGGCCACCACTCACGGGGGTTTTAATTTTCTAGTGGCAAAAAACATCAAATTACGTTTTCTAGGCGTTTTGTGGTCTCCCCATCACCATTGTAACCATCCCCGGTCCGTATCCCAGGCTGAACAGTCAGGTTTCTCGGCCTCCCCCTTTGACCGCAGATTGTCCCCGGGAAAACCCCACATTACCTCTCTGAAGGCGACTTGCCATGGGCTTTTAACCTTTTCCTTTTAAACCCTCGCACATTTTTTGGGGGCTGATCGTAAACCCCCTTCGCCTTACATTCAGCCCTAATTCTATCGAAACTGATTATGGTGACCAGATATATTTAAAACCCCTCCCCCCACTCTTTCCAGCCAAAACCCCTCCATCACCAGGGGGTTTCGCTTAAGTTTTTGGGTTTTTTTTCCTTTGGTTGAGAGCCCCTTTTTGGGGCCCCCATTTTTCCTCCTTGTCCGATCTTTGATGCCCTTGCATTCGGGAATGTTCGCTTCCCCTTCCTCCGAATCCTTTTTCCTGTATAGGATTGTCACAGATGTTAGTAGGCGGGGGTTTTTGTTCGTCGCCCCCCTTTACTTCGTCCCTTTTTCCCTCGCATTCCCCCTTTTCTTCCTTCAGCCTTTGGGGGCCTTTTTTTGTTCATGTGGCTTCACCCCCTTTCCCCCCACCCCTTGGGAAGTTCCCCCTGTCCTGTCTGTTCTATTCCCCCCCTTGGGGGCCCAACTGCCTACGGCGGCTTCTCGCTCTTTTTTTTTAGACCATTTTTCTTTTTTCCCATGCCATCGCAGTATCCCCTGGTTCAAAGTCATCTGACGGGGCGGTTCCCGGGGGTGTTTCCGGGGGAACGTCAAAAAGGGGGTCTTTCCCTGCTTTTCATATTTACGGCTGAATTTAAAACCCCTTTTTGTGGGGCCCTTTCCGTTTGGGGTCTATGCCTGTATTTTCCCCTTTTTGGTCGTTTGACTTCCTTTTATTTTACAGGTATCCGAAAATTTAAATTTTCCCCTAGTTCTTTTTTATCCACCTTTTGGGGTTCGCCCCATCTTTAAAAAAGCATAAAGATATTGTCTTTTTTTTTGGGGCCCCGGATGTTGGCTTTCCCCAAGAACAGGGGGAAAAATGTCCGGGGTCAGCAGCATGACCTTCCAGTTTTTAGGGGGTTCCTTTCACCCCGGCTATTTTTTTGGGGGATTCTACCCCCCTTTGGGGCCCGTTGGCAAAAAAAGCTGGTCTGATCTGAATAACAAACTTCATTCCCCTTAAACCGGTTATAGGTTTCTGGCCCTTCTTGTCACCAATGTCGAGGTTGGGAGACCACACTCTCCCGTCTCGCCTCGGCCACACCGTCTTACCACGGGGGTCTCATGGGAGGGGGTCCCTGCCCCCTGTGGCATTGTCAGGTTTCCCCTGTCTGTTCCAAAATCCTGTTGGACTGCCCACCCATCCCGAGCAGCAGAATTTACCTTCAACGTCTTTTCTCCCGGGCCCCCTTTTACCTTCCCCTTCAGATGGACCCTCCTTTTTAACCCCACTCTTTTGGACTTTTTGACAGAAACGGCTTACTACACAAACTTTTTAAGATTATACCCCGCACCTCCCTCAGCCCCCTTTCCCCGATCTCTTGCTACCCTCCTCCCCTGCACTACCCACCGTCATCAAGCACCCATACCCTACTAATCGTCCATCTCCTCTTACAACTCCCCTCCCCCCGCATCCTACAATAACCTGAAAAGGGGGAAACCCCTGTGGTTTAGCGCTTCTATTTGATTATAAAATAATAACCCCCGCATCCTAAAACCTGCGGGGTGTAAAACCCCCGGGGTTTTTGGTTTCCCTTTAAATTAAAAATAATAATAATACTCCATTCTTTTTTTCTTTGTCTACCTAGTTGCCCCTTTATTTTTTATGTAGCATCTAATTTTTCCCTTTCCCCAAAGGGGGTTTTCCCGATAGTTCATGTATGTTCTTCCCCCCTGCTATGAAAAACCCAAAACCTACGGGGTTTTTTTTTCATTTTTTATTTTTCTTAATCACCTCTGGTCTCATTCTCTTGCTGTCACAGTGTACACTGATGGTTCTAAATTTCTTATGGTTTTGGGGCCAGCAGTGTTTTGGATTTATTAGACTCTGCTAGCATTTTTACAGCTAAATTTTTCAATTCTTGTAGCGTTATCCATATTACCCCCATGCCTGTTGCCTTTATGGTGGTCTCAGACCCCTTTTAGTGCTTTGAAGGAAAAAAAAATTCATTCATTGGCTGGGTTCATACGTCAGTTTGCATGCGGCCAGCATAACCGGGGTTGATCAGACCCAGATCCACCATGAGGCCTGGTCTCAGGGCCCCGGGGTTTTCCCCCAAAACCCCCCCAGGTAACTTCATCCTCGGTTCTCTGTTGGCCCCGGTAACCCCTGCAGCGCTGTATAACCCCTGTGGTTTACTTTTCTATTTGATTATAAAAACCCCCGGTCATGTTGATGTACGGGGCAATAACGGCAGCGTAGTCAGCGTCTGACCTCCCTTTTTAAAAAGGGTTTCCATTCCAGACTATTTTGCTGTAATTTCTACCCTTGCCCCTTTGGGAACAACGTTGGTCTGAAATGATGCTAAAAATTCATTCTGTCTAAAAATTTTGGTTTTTGGCCCTCTTCTTGTCATCGATGCCAAGGTTGGGAGACTACTCTCTTCTGTCTTCGCATCTGGCCCTGCTTACCCATGGGTATCACGGGGGGCCCGTTCCACTCTGTGAGTTGTGGTTCCAGTTTCGGTTAGCCATATTCTTTGGGGCTTTTTGGTCATAAGAGCAACAGAACTTACCTCTGACATTGTAACCGCCAACGCTCTTCCTTATTTCCCCCCCATGGACCCCCTTTTTCTCAACTCCTCGTTGACTTTTTGACAGAAACGATTTTCCCAAACTTTGATGATACTCCCTTTGCACTCCTCCGCCCTTTCTAACTCTCCCTTTGTCTCTAAAATCATGCTCATTTTTTTCCCCTTACACGTTCAGGGTAGATTTGGTATTTCCTCTGTGCTTCCTTTAACTAAGTTTTATTCTCTATTATACAAGGTCTATTGAGGTTTGGGGCGTTGGGAACCTCACCACACACTGATGGACCAGGATCACTCCTCCCCCCCTGCATTGGGCATATTTCCTTACACCTGCTGTCCCTGTTCTCCTAGCAGTAAGTAGGTACCAGAGTGTTAGTCGACAACTTTTGGTGGCATCCTGGGGGGGAAAATTAACCGTTGTTGAAAGCCTATATTTGTCTTTCTATATAGTATGATGATGTCAAATCGTATCGTTTATCATGTCTTTTTAATTTACCTGTTTCCCCCCATTTTCACGGGGAAAAATAACATCTTTTACAGTTAGGTTTTTTGCAGATCAAATTGTGGAGGTGAGGTTTGATCATGGCAAGAGTGGTGGATTACTGCAAAAGACCTCTGGTTTATCCAGGTAGCATGCAAGGTGAGTGGGGATTTGGCAAGTGACCTCGGTTTTTTCCCGGTAGCACTGCAAGGGCCTACAAAACACATTTTTATGTCATGGGACCATTTGTTTTTTTCTATTGTAGTTTGGGGATTTTATATTTGAGAAAATTTAAACTTTGATAAGTAAAGGGTGTTTGCCTGAACCATTGTTGGGGTTTTTTCCTCCAGCTTTCTTATATAACTGTTTTGGTTTGGTAATTTTCTGGTGTAGATTCCCAGGCACGTTTAACTTAAGGAGGCAGGGGAAAGATAAGGGAGTAGTATGGAGTAGGTAAAGTTTGGGATACATAGTAGGGGGTTTTAGAGAGGATGACCACAGTTTTGGAGACCTCGAATATTGCTAGATGTGTGTTGAATTTTATATTACTGTGTGTGTGAACCAATTCAGGGCCCCCACTATGGTTATAACGTTTTTGGGCTGATTTAACTCAAAAAATTTTAAAAAACAAAAACCCTTTTTTCCCCCCCAAGAAATAATGAAAAAACAATTAATCCGCCCACCCCAAAAAATTCCCAAAAAAATTATTTTTTAAGAAAAATACTATACGTGTTTAATACACAAAACAATTATAAACTAATAAATTTAAAATTAAACATTTAAAATAACATTTACTTACCTTTATTGAAGAGGTTGCTCATCTGGGGACAGGTTGGGGGGGTTGTGTTTGGAAGGGAATCCCCCCCAAAAAGGCTTCATCCATTTTTTTTGATCTATTTTTCTTTAAAATATAAACCCCCTTTTTTCAACATTAGCTTCCTTGATTTTTTTTTCTTTGCCGGGGTAGAGGTTATAGTAGATTGGTTTTTTTTGTACATCCGGGAAAAACTCACCCCCGTACACCACTCTCATATTTCTCTACAATCTCCTTCTTGACCGATGGCATTTCCTTTCTTTACAGGGGGCCATAGGAAGCTTTTTTGGGGCCCATGGTGACTTATTTCAATGACAATCACAAAACCCCCAAAAAAAACACTAAATGTATTGTGAATGTTTAAAAAGGGGCTGGGTTATTTTTTAATGGTAAAAAAGCCTGGCGGCGCCTGCGCGGGGACGAAGCAGGCGGACAGTCCAAAAGTTGAAACACGAGCCTTTTTTCCTAAAACAAAAATTTTTAAAACAATGTTTACGAAAAAGAACCTTACAAAACTCGGGGTCCACTGTGATTAGTGTCTTGCCTGCATCTCGAGTTCCCTGGTTTCAAAGGTTTTCCTAAGCTAATATATGCAGTAAGTGACATAGTTTTAGACTTACAAGGTTCCCCTTTTGGGGTTTTTTAAAATAACCCAGCTAAATAACCCCCCTTCCCCGAATATCGCCGCCTATATAAGAGAAATGCAAGGTATTTCTTACTGCGGGGGGGCCGGGCCAGAGCGAAATCCACAGTTCCCCGGGGGAAGCCTCTGTGATTCTTGGTTCCCAGGCCCGGTTTTTAAACACGTGGGGCACCGCTTTAGCTCTTAGTACCTTGTTATCCCCCGGGGTCCAGTCCAAAAAAGGGAAAAGCATCTCTCCCCCCTAGTTGGGGGGTCCAGCCCCCCTTTGCTAACATAACCTAATGTTTGCCCCCTTTAAGGCCTAAACCTACCATGTTAAGGGGCCCAGGGCTCCTTTTAATATTTTTTTAAATTGCCCAATAATACTAATTTTTTGTCACTATCTGTACAACCCACCAGACCCCCTTTCCAGGGGTAAATCTATGAATTAATATGGCAATTTCACTACCCAACCCCAATGCGCTGTGTTTGTTTTGGGGGGGTGTGGGGGGGTTTATAAACTCCGAGGACCTATCCGTGGGATGTTTGGGGGTTTTACCCTCTTTAAGGGGGGCTCCTTTTCGGTAAAGAGGGTTTTTGGGGTGAGGAATTGGACCTCTTGGTCTTCTTCCTCCCCACCGAACCTAATTTCCCCCCAATCCTCCCCTTTTTCCCTCTTCCCCATCCCTTTTTTTTCCTTTTCCCCTCCTCCCCCCTCCCCCCTTTTTTTTCCTTTCAGTTTTACCCTGGGAGCTTTCCTCCCGGGGTTCTAAGGTTCCCCGGTGGGGGGGAAAGGGATCGGGTCCATCCCTTTTTCCTTGAGGTCCTTGGCGGTGGTGTGTTTGCCTTGGAATCTGGGGCGGCCGGGGGGGTCCCGATTCCCCCCGGGGGCCCCCGGGGGGGGCCTTGGGATCTTTTCGGGGGAGGGGGATCTCTGGAGGCCACCTTTCGGTTCCGGGGGGGGGGGCCGAAGGGGGGATGCTTTTGGGGGATCCGGCCGCCCCCCTTTTTTTCCCCCGAGATGGCTCGGTGGTGGAAGGGGTTCTATCCCCTTTTTGCTGGTTTACTGGTGGGGGGGGGGCACGGGTTCCATGGGATCTGCACTACTTTGGGGGGAGGTCCCCCTTGGGCCGGGGGGGATTTAACTCCCTTTTTTTCCTCCCGGGGCTATTCCTCCACGTTTCCCCCCCCTTTTTTTTCTTTTTTATTTTTTTTTTTTTTTTTTCTTTCTTTTTTTTTTAAAAAAAAAAAAAAAATAATTTTAAATGGTGACCCAATCCATGAACCCACTACCCCCGGCCCCCCTTCCCTGATACCCACCCCCTATGACCCTGCCTCGTTTTAAGGACAACTCTTTGGGGCCCTCATGCCCCCCTACCCTTGCTGGTGCCGG
>WNWK01057043.1:0-10847 GCA_009830355.1 Cherax destructor
AGAGAAAATAATTATTAAAAATGGGCACATATTCTCCTTGTCAGTAATTTTCCCAAAGTTTTTTTAAAAGGGGTTATCTTATCCTAACTTTTTTTTTAAAAAAACCCGGGGTTTTTTGGGGGTTTTTTTTGGAACCCCTAGAAATTTTTAATTTTTTTTTTTCATAGTCCCGTTTAGCTTTTCTTTTCCCCTTTTTTTAACCCCTCTTAATGTCAGTATACTGTTTTAAAAAAGATGCCCCCCCTTTTTTTTATGCCCCTAAAATTCCTTTCCCCTTTCCCTAAAAGATATTTGAGCCTATTATTCACCCTTTTTTTGGGTCATTTCTACTTGATCTAATTTCTTTATTCAGGGATAAATTTTTTTTTGGGCAGCCTGTATAGTGTTAAGAAAACTGTCATATTGATCCTCTCTTCTTCACCCCCAGTCCACAGTTTTTAAGTGTTCTCTAAGTCCATTATAATCTGCTAAGCGAAAATCTAGGGACCATTCTGAATTATCCCTACTATCATACATCCATTCAATGAAAAAGGTAATTGACTTGTGGTCGTTGGGGGCCCGGGGATTCCTCTGAATTTTCCCCTAAATTATTAACAAGGGTTTCCTTGCTTGCCAGAACCAAGTCAAGTAGGTTTTTCCCCCCTTGTAGGTTCTGTTACAAACTGTTTAAAAAAAGAAACCCCTGAACTACTTAAAAAAAGTCGTTAGATTCTAAAATTCCCTGTCATAAATTTTTCCAATCAATCTGACTAAAATTAAACCCCCCAAATTTTTACTACGTTATCGTGTTTTTTGGCCTTAAAAATTTCCCCCCCAAAGTAGTCTCCCTTGTTCCCTATCTAAGTTTGGAGGACGGTAAATCACGCCTAAAATCAATTTTCCCCCCCTCTGAAAATTCTACCCGGGGCCAGACTCTGTATGTGTTAATTCGGACTTTATCCCCTTTTTTTATGCAACAATTTAAATGATCACGGACATAAGGCCCCCCCCCTTTCCCGATACTTCTGTCTACTTGGAAAATTTAAAACCCCCTGAATGTGACATTCCAGGCAAGTCCCGATTTTCATATTAAACCATGTCTCAGTTATTGCAAAAACATCAATATTACCCGTACTTGCAACAAAATCCCCAACTCGTCCATCTTATTCCTAGCACTACGACTATTGGTGTAATATATATTTAGAGACCCTCCTTTCTCTTTCCCCTTTCCCCTGCTCATCTCTTTTTTTCCACAAACCTATTACTGTCCTTGTCATCTATGTCCTAGCTTTCCACTATCCACCTTATTCTGCCTATTACTGGTTCTCCTACAACTTATAATATTACTACACTGGGACTTCTTTTTCCCCCAAAACCCATACCACTAACTATTTCTTTTAAAAAACCCTAACAGATCCCTCCCTGAAATTTGCCAGTCCCCACCCAACCTGGATAAGTGAACCCACCCTGGCAACATGTCATTTCGGGCCATAGAAGGGTCCAGTTGTCAATGAATGTTACGGTTTCCTTCAGTATTTGTCCAGCCAGCAATTGACACCAATTGCCTGGACCTCATTCTTTTCCAACTCCTCTCATAAACGCAGATCCCATCGTAATCGTTGCTAGATTACCCCATGGTGAGCCATGACTCGATCCATGAAAACACTTTTCCCCCAATCCGTGAGCAGCCCTTTCTTTAACAGTCTCGATGTGGTACTTTCAAACCTTACTAAAATCCAAATAAACAATATCAATTCTTTATTCTTGATCAACTGCCCCCAAAGCCTTCTAAAAAAAAGTTAATAAATTAGTTAGGCAGGAACGGCCCCTGGATTGAATCCATTTTGGGGTATCATTAATCAAAATTATGCCTATCGAGATGGCTTCTTATGTTATCAGCTATAATCGACTCTAATAATTTTCTAATTGATGTTAACTTATTGGGCGGGAATTTGATGGTAACATTTTTCCCCTGCTTTAAAAATAGGAATTACATTACCATCTTCCCGTATCAGACACTACACCTGTTTGAAGATATAGGTTAAAAATGTTAGTTAAAGGTTCATAGGTTCCATTTGCTTCCCAAGAACCCTTGAAAAAATATCAGGGCTGGTTTATTTTGCTTCAAACGGTCTATCTGTTTGATAACCATTTCCAATGACGTGATACTACATAATTTATCTAATAAAAGGGTTCTTTCAAGTGTACAGGACGAAGGTGGAGGGAAAAAGGGAGGACCTCTGAAAATCGGGAATGGACGGGTGACGGATAACGAACTGGAAATGTGTTCTCTATTTAATGACTATTTTTGTCAGTCTTTACACAAAAGACGTAAATGAGTTCAGAAATTAACTTATTCAGTTCCTGAAGAATTCAAATTAACTAATATTACTGTCACGGGGACATGTTTATCAAACAGATAGATAAACTGAAGAAAATATCCCCGGGACCCGACGAGTTTTTTCAGGGTACTTAAATGGAAATAAATGGTATAAAAATACCGCACTGGAAAAATAAACACATAAGCAGTATAATGTGATCCTTTATTGACAACGTTTCGCCCCGCGTGCTTTATCAATACAGGCAGATCTACCTGGAAAATGAGCAACATGGAGATATATAAGGGTACATCAGTGGAGAATGCTGGGTCAGGTGGAGAAAGCGAGGGTCTTAAAAGTAGTGTGATAGTTGAAAACATAGTGATTAAAGGACCTGCAGTGTACCATTCTTGAGTTCTAGGTGGGATGCGTTGGAAAAGTTTCTTGGCAATAGGTTCAGCTTTTGAAAGCCGTTTTTCTGGTTGAAGTTGTTGGATATACAGATGAGTGATGATTCTGGATTCTTCGGTATTGCGTGTTGTCTTCTCTGGCGTGGAGTCTTGCGTTTCTGTAGTTGATTAAATGGTTGTGTAAATTTCGGTGTTGAACACAGGCATTTCTTGAGTCGTCAGATCGCCGCGTACTGGTGTTCTGAAATGCGTGTTTGTAGGTCTCTGGATTTTCCCAACGTATAATTTGCTGCAGCCATTACAAGGGTTAATGTATACCCCTGCCGTGGATTGAAGCTTTTCCTGTCTGTTACTGGTAATGTTAATGGTGGTGGATGTGGAGGTGGATACTCGGAATGAGGTCTTAGAAAAAAAAGTTGAAACTTGTTTGGAAATGGAGTTGGTGGGAAGGACTATGTATCTTTCTCAGCAGTGTCTTCTCTGGGTGTGTTGAAGATGTTTAATGCCCGTCGTCTGCAGTCTCTAATTAAGTGACGAGGATAGTGAAGTTTAGAAAAACTTGTTCAATGAGACATTCTTCTTCAAGGAACTCACCAGATTCTGAGTGCGCGCAGGAAAAAGCCTATAATTACCACGTTTAATTTTGGTGTCTGGTGAGTAAAGTGGAGAAGATCGTGTTGATTGGTGGTTTTCGATAGACTTTAAAACGAAGTTCATGGTCAGCTTTGCAGAAAGAACATCAAGGAAAGGAAGAGTGTTGTCGACTTCTTCTTCTAGTGTAAACTGGATTGATGGCTCAACCTGGTTGAGTTCGTGTTGGAAACTTGAACGTTGAAGCGTCTGGGAGTTATGATGAGAATGTCGTCAACATAACGAAGCCAGGTGACAGAAGAGGAATAATAGTGGAAAATCGTTCGGCTTCCAAATGTTCCATATATAGGTTCGCAAAGGACGGCACTAAGTGGCGATCCATGGGTAGTCAAAAGTTTGCTGAAAGAGTTGGTTTTCGAAGAAAACATGTAAGCCCACACATAGTTCAACAAGGTCGATGAAATCGCTGGCTGGAAGAGGAAGATCAAGCGAGTCGTCAATTTTTCTAAGACCTCATTCCGAGTATCCACCTCCCACATCCACCACCATTAAGGACATTACCAGTAACAGACGGAAAAGCTTCAATCCACGGCAGGGGTATACAATCCCTTGTAATGGCTGCAGCAAATTATCGTTGGCGAAACATCGAGACCTACAAACACGCATTTCAGAACACCAGTACGCAGGCAGATCTGACGACTCAAGAAATCCTGTGTTCAGCACCGAAATTTCACAACCATTTAATCAACTACAGAAACGCAAGACTCATCCCGGAAGACAACACGCAATACCGAAATCCTAGAATCATCACTCATCTGTATATCCAACAACTTCAACCAGACAACGGCTTCTACAACATAGCTGAGCCTATTGCCAAGAAACTTCTTCAACGCTATCCCACCTAGAACTCAAGAATGGTACACTGCAGGTCCTTTAAGTCACACTATGTTTTCAACTATCACACTACTTTTAAGACCATGCAGCTTTCTCCACCTGACCCAGCATTCTCCACCTGACTGTACCCTATATTATCTCCATGTTGCTCATTTTCCAGGTAGATCTGTCTGTGACTCGATAAAGCCCACTGCTGGGACCTCTTCTATGGCAGAAATGACATGTATGCCAGGGATGGGGTTCCTTATCCAGGTCTGGGGTGGGGGCACTGGCAACTGCAGTGGAGGGAGCTGTTAGGGCTTTAAACTAGAAATAGTTAGTGGTATGGGTTTTGGGGGAAAACAGAGAAGTCCCAGTGTAGTAATATTATAAAGTTGTAGGAGAACTAGTAATAGGCAGAATAAGGTGGATAGTGGAAAGCTAGTGACACTAGATGACAAGGACAGTAATAGGTATAGTGGAAAAACAGAGATGAGCAGGAAGGGTAAAAGAGAAAGGAGGGTCTCTAAATATATATTACACCAATAGTCGTAGTGCTAGGAATAAGATGGACGAGTTGAGATTAGTTACAAGTACGGGTAATATTAATGTTTTGCAATAACTGAGACTGGTTTAATATGAAAAATCGGGACTTGCCTGCCGAATGTCACATTCAGGTTTTAAATTGTTCCAAGTAGCGAAGTATCGGGAAAGGGTGGGGTGGCACTCTATGTCCGTGATCATTTAATTGTTGCATAAAACGGTATAAAAGTCTGAATTAAACATGGAATCTGTCTGGATAGAATTTTCGAGGGGTTGAAAAATTGATTTTAGGCTGATTTACCGACCTCCAACTTAGATGGGAACAAGGGAACACTTTGGGAGGAAATTTTAGGCCACAGACCGATAACGAGTAATTCTAGGGGACTTTAACTTTAGTCAGATTGATTGGAATTTCATGACAAGGATTTAGAATCTAACGACTTTTTAGAAGTAGTTCATGATTGCTTGAAGCAGTTTGTAACAGAACCTACAAGGGAAATAACCTGTGACTTGGTTCTGGCAAGCAAAGAAACCTTGTTAATAATTTAGAAATTACAGAGGAACTCGGCTCAAGCGCCACAAGTCAATTACCTTTGGCATTGAATGGATGGTATGATAGTAGGGATAATTCAGTAATGGTCCCAGATTTTCGCTTAGCAGATTATAATGGACTTAGAGAACACTTATCAACTGTGGACTGGGGTGAAGAAGTATCAATATGACAGTTTTCTTAACACTTACAGGCTGCCCAAAGAACATTTATCCCGATAAAGAATTAGATCAAGTAGAAAATGACCCAAAATGGATGAATAATAGGCTCAAATATCTTTTAGGGCAGAAGAAAGGAATTTATAGGCGCCTAAAAAGAGTGGGGTCATCTTATAAATCAGTATACTGACATTAAGAGGCGTTAAAAGGGAATAAAAAAACTAAACGGGACTATGAAATTAAAGTTGCTAGGGATTAAAAACAACCCAAAAGTTTTTCCAGGTTTATAGAACAAAAGTTAGGGATAAGATAGGTCCATAAAAATAACTTTGGGCATCTTCTGACAAGGAGAATGATATGTGCTCTATTTTAATAATTATTTTCTCTCGGTTTTCACACGGGAAGACATTAATAATATCCCAGTAATTAATTTTTGAGGCCCAGAAGAAGATAAATTATGTAATATCACAGTCACTAGCGAAATGATTGAACAGCTGGACCGACTGAAACAAAATAAATCGCCGGGTCCTGATGAGCTTTTTGCAAGGGTTCTTAGGAATGCAAAATGGAACTCTGTGAACCAATATCTAACATTTTTAATTTATCTCTTTCAAACAGGTGTAGTGTCTGATATGTGGAAGATAGCTAATGTAATTCCTATTTTTAAAGCAGGGGACAAGTCACTACCGTCAAACTACCGCCCAATAAAGCCTGACCTCAATTGTAGGCAAATTACTAGAGTCAATTATAGTTGATATTATTAGAAGCCATCTAGATAACCATAATTTGATTAATGATACCCAGCATGGATTCAAGGGGCCGTTCCTGCCTATCTAATTTATTAACCTTCTTCAGTAAAGCTTTTGAGGCTGTTGATCACGATAAAGAATTCGATATTGTATATTTAGACTTTAGTAAGGCTTTTGATAGAGTACCGCACCAGAGACTGTTAAAGAGAGTGGCAGCTCATGGCATTGGGGAAAAGGGCTGTCATGGATCGAGTCATGGCTCACCAATAGGAAGCAGAAGTGTGCATAAATGGGGTTAAATCCGAATGGGGACTTTGTAACAAGTGGTGTTCCACAGGGATCAGTCTTAGGCCCATTGTTATTTATAATATATATCAATGACCTTGATGAGGAATTACTAGTGATATGAGCAAATTCGCCGACGACACGAAGATAGGTAGGATAATTGATTCAAACATAGATGTCATAGAACTTCAGGAAGATTTAGACAAACTTAATTCGTGGTCAGAAAAGTGGCAGATGCAGTTCAATGTAGATAAATGCAAGGTTCTGAAGCTCAGGAGTGTCCATAACCCAAGCACTTATAAGTTAAATAACGTAGAACTTAGCCATACAGATTGCGAGAAGGACTTGGGGGTGATGGGTAAGCAGCAACCTTAAACCAAGACAGCAATGCCTAAGCGTACGTAATAAGGCAAATAGATTACTGGGATTTATATCAAGAAGTGTTAGCAACAGAAGTCCAGAGGTTATATTACAGCTTTATACATCATTAGTAAGGCCTCACCTAGATTACGCAGCTCAGTTCTGGTCTCCATATTACAGAATGGACATAAATTCGTTAGAAAACATTCAGCGTAGAATGACTAAATTAATACATAGCATTAGAAATCTTCCTTACGAAAAGATTGAAGACCCTAAAATTACATTCACTTGTAAGACGTAGAATGAGGGGAGACATGATCGAGGTATACAAGTGGAAAATGGGTATTAACAAAGGGGATATAAATAAGGTCTTAGGATATCTCCAAGAAGAGAACCCGCAATAATGGATTCAAGTTAGATAAGTTTAGATTTAGAAAGGATATAGGAAAGTATTGGTTTGGAAATAGGGTAGTTGATGAGTGGAACAGTCTGCCTAGTAAGGTTATTGAAGCTAGGACCTTGGGTAGTTTCAAATTTAGGTTGGATAAATTCATGAGTGAGAGGGGTTGGATTTGAGTGGGATTCCGCATGAGTGGGTAGAATTGTCAAAGCTTATTTCTTGGGTAGCATTGAAAATTGGGTTGAGCAAATATTCTGTTAGTGGGACGGATTGTGAAGGACTTGCCTAGTATGGGCCAACAGGCCTGCTGCAGTGTTCCTCCTTTCTTATGTTCTTATGTTCTTAAAGGATCACATTATACTGCTTATGTGTTTATTTTTCCAGGGTACTTAAAGAATGCAAAATGGAACTTAGTCAGCCATTAACGAATGTGTTTAATACGTCCATCCTAACTGGTGTTGTGCCAGAGATGTGGAAGATAGCTAATGTAGTTCCTATATTCAAATCAGGGGATAAGTCCATTCCATCAAATTACCGTCCAATAAGCCTCACGTCTATAGTAGGCAAATTATTAGAATCAATTATAGCTGATATTATCAGAAGTCACCTTGAAGAACATAATTTGATTAATGAATCTCAGCATGGGTTTACGAGAGGTCGTTCCTGCCTGACAAATTTACTGACGTTTTCAATAAAACATTTGAGGCAGTAGACAGTGATAAAGAATATGATATAGTTTACTTGGATTTCAGTAAGGCCTTCGATAGAGTACTCACAAGAGACTCTTAAGAAAGGTGGCAGCTCATGGTATAGGGGGTAAAGTTCTAGCATGGATAGAGGCATGGCTTACCAATAGAAAGCAAAAGTTTCCATTAATGGGGTCAAATCTGAATGGGGATTTGTCACTAGTTGCGTTCCACAAGGATCAGTTTTGGGCCCATTGTTGTTCATAATTTACATTAATGACCTTGATGAAGGAATTGCAAGTGACATGAGTAAATTTGCTGATGATACAAAAATAGGCCGTATAATTCATTCTGAGGAGGATAACAGTGAACTCCAGGAGGATTTGGATGAATTAATGTCTTGGTCTGAAAAGTGGCAGATGAAGTTCAATGTGGACAAGTGTAAGGTGCTTGTCGTTGGTAATGAAAATATCCCTCGAATTTATAAACTAGGTGAAGTTGAGCTTGATCATACAGAATGTGAAAAAGACTTGGGAGTCATGGTAAGCAGAAATCTAAAGCCAAGACAACAGTGCCTAAGTGTGCGCAATAAGGCTAACAGATTACTAGGATTTATTTCAAGAAGTATAAGCAACAGAAGTCCAAAAGTTATTTTACAGCTCTATACATAAGAACATAAGAAAGGAGGAACACTGCAGCAGGCCTGTTGGCCCATACTAGGCAGGTCCTTCACAATCCATCCCACTAACAGAATATTTGCTCAACCCAATTTTCAAAGCTACCCAAGAAATAAGCTTTGACAATTCTACCCACTCATGCGAGTCCCACTCAAATCCAACCCCTCTCACTCATGAATTTATCCAACCTAAATTTGAAACTACCCAGGTCCTAGCTTCAATAACCCTACTAGGCAGACTGTTCACTCATCAACTACCCTATTTCCAAACCAATACTTTCCTATATCCTTTCTAAATCTAAACTTATCTAACTTGAATCCATTATTGCGGGTTCTCTCTTGGAGAGATATCCTCAAGACCTTATTTATATCCCCTTTGTTAATACCCATTTTCCACTTGTATACCTCGATCATGTCTCCCTCATTCTACGTCTTACAAGTGAATGAAATTTTTAGGGTCTTCAATCTTTCTTCGTAAGGAATATTTCTAATGCTATGTATTAATTTAGTCATTCTACGCTGAATGTTTTCTAACGAATTTATGTCCATTCTGTAATATGGAGACCAGAACTGAGCTGCGTAATCTAGGTGAGGCCTTACTAATGATGTATAAAGCTGTAATATAACCTCTGGACTTCTGTTGCTAACACTTCTTGATATAAATCCCAGTAATCTATTTGCCTTATTACGTACGCTTAGGCATTGCTGTCTTGGTTTAGGTTGTCTTACCATCACCCCAAGTCCTTCTCAAATCTGTATGGCTAAGTTCTACGTTATTTAACTTAAAGTGCTTGGGTTATGGACACTCCGAGCTTCAGAACCTTGCATTTATCTACATTGAACTGCATCTGCCACATTTCTGACCACGAATTAAGTTTGTCTAAATCTTCCTGAAGTTCTATGACATCTATGTTTGAATCAATTATCCTACCTATCTTCGTGTCGTCGGCGATTTCCCCATATCACTAGTAATTCCCTCATCAAGGTCATTGATATATATTATAAATAACAATGGGCCTAAGACTGATCCCTGTGGAACACCACTTGTTACAAGTCCCCATTCGGATTTAACCCCATTTATGCACATCTCTGCTTCCTATTGGTGAGCCATGACTCGATCCATGACAGCACTTTTCCCCCAATGCCATGAGCTGCCACTTTCTTTAACAGTCTCTTGTGCGGTACTCTATCAAAAGCCTTACTAAAGTCTAAATAAACAATATCGAATTCTTTATCGTGATCAACAGCCTCAAAAGCTTTACTGAAGGTTAATAAATTAGATAGGCAGGAACGGCCCTCGTGAATCCATGCTGGGTATCATTAATCAAATTGTGGTTATCTAGATGGCTTCTAATATATCAGCTATAATTGACTCTGTAATTTGCCTACAATTGAGGTCAGGCTTATTGGGCGGTAGTTTGACGGTAGTGACTTGTCCCCTGCTTTAAAATAGGAATTACATTAGCCATCTTCCACATATCAGACACTACACCTGTTTGAAGAGATAAATTAAAAATGTTAGATATTGGTTCACAGAGTTCCATTTTGCATTCCTTAAGAACCCTTGCAAAAAACTCATCAGGACCCGCGATTTATTTTGTTTCAGTCGGTCCAGCTGTTTCATAATCATTTTGCTAGTGACTGTGATATTACATAATTTATCTTCTTCTGGCCTCTGTAAAAATTAATTACTGGGATATTATTAATGTCTTCCTGTGTGAAAACCGAGAGAAAATAATTATTAAAAATAGAGCACATATCATTCTCCTTGTCAGTAAGATGCCCAAAGTTATTTTTAAGGGGACCTATCTTATCCCTAACTTTTGTTCTATAAACCTGGAAAAAACTTTTTGGGTTAGTTTTGAATCCCTAGCAACTTTAATTTCATAGTCCCGTTTAGATTTTCTTATTCCCTTTAACGTCCCTCTTAATGTCAGTATACTGATTTATAAGATGACCCTCACCTCTTTTTATGCGCCTATAAATTCCTTTCTTCTGCCCTAAAAGATATTTGAGCCTATTATTCATCCATTTTGGGTCATTTCTACTTGATCTAATTTCTTTATACGGGATAAATGTTCTTTGGGCAGCCTGTATAGTGTTAAGAAAACTGTCATATTGATACCTCTCTTCTTCACCCCAGTCCACAGTTGATAAGTGTTCTCTAAGTCCATTTAAACTGCTAAGGGAAAAACTGGGACCTTTCTGAATTACCCACTATCATACATCCATTCAAGGCTAAAAGGGAATTGGCTTGTGGTCCTTAGCC
>WNWK01057044.1:0-10847 GCA_009830355.1 Cherax destructor
TATGACCCTTGTTGATTCAAAGACAAACAAAGATATCTGCCTTCATTATATTTCTGGAATTATATCAAAAGAATATTTCTGAAAAAAAATTTGCCCAGTTGTATTGGCTAAATAAGTACAGTGGACCCCCGGCTAACGATCACCCCAGAAATCGTACAATTATGTAAGTATAATATTGTAAGTGCTTGTGGAAGTGTATTTTTGGGGGTCTGAAATAGACTAACCTACGTGACATTATTTCTTAAGGGAGTAAATTCGTTCCGTAATGGCACTTGAGCAGGCTTCTGGAATTAATTTTGTTCGTTAGCCAGGGGTCCACTGTAGTAGTAGTACTGCTGCTGCTGTTGCCACTGCTACTACTACTGCTGTTCCTGTTGCTGCTGCTCCTGTTGCTGCTGCTGCTCCTGTTGCTGCTGCTGCTCCTGTTGCTGCTGCTGCTCCTGTTGCTGCTGCTGCTCCTGTTGCTGCTGCTGCTCCTGTTGCTGCTGCTGCTCCTGTTGCTGCTGCTGCTCCTGTTGCTGCTGCTGCTCCTGTTGCGCTGCTGTCTTGCTGCTGCTGTCCTGTTGCTGCTGCTGCTCCTGTTGCTGCTGCTGCTTCCTGTTGTGCTGCTGCTCCTGTTGCTGCTGCTGCTTGTTCTCTGTTGCTGCTGCTGCTGCTCCTGTTGCTGCTGCTGCTGCTCCTGTTGCTGCTGCTGTTCCTGTTGCTGCTGCTGCTTCCTGTTGCTGCTGCTGCTGCTCCTGTTGCTGCTGCTGCTGCTCCTGTTGCTGCTGCTGCTGCTCCTGTTGCTGCTGCTGCTGCTCCTGTTGCTGCTGCTGCTGCTCCTGTTGCTGCTGCTGCTGCCTGTTGCTGCTGCTGCTGCTCCTGTTGCTGCTGCTGCTGTCCTGTTGCTGCTGCTGCTGCTCTGTTGCTGCTGCTTGCTCCTGTTGCTGCTGCTCCTGTTGCTGCTGCTGCTGCTCTCTGTTGCTGCTGCTGCTGCTCCTGTTGCTGCTGCTGCTGCTCCTGTTGCTGCTGCTGCTGCTGCTGCTCCTGTTGCTGCTGCTGCTGCTGCTCCTGTTGCTGCTGCTGCTCCTGTTGTTGCTGCTGCTCCTGTTGCTGCTGCTGCTCCTGTTGCTGCTGCTGCTGTTCCTGTTGCTGCTGCTCCTGTTGCTGCTGCTGCTGCTCTGCTGCTCCTGCTGTGCTGCTGTTGCTGCTGCTCCTGTTGCTGCTGCTGCTGCACCTGTTGCTGCTGCTGCTGCTCCTGTTGCTGCTGCTGCTGCTCCTGTTGCTGCTGCTCCTGTTGTTGCTGCTGCTCCTGTTGCTGCTGCTGCTGCTGTTCCTGTTGTTGTTGCTGCTCCTGTTGTTGCTGCTGCTCCTGTTGCTGCTGCTCCTGTTGCTGCTGCTGCTCCTGTTGTTGCTGCTGCTCATGTTGTTGCTGCTCCTGTTGTTGCTGCTGCTCCTGGTGTTGCTGCTGCTCCTGGTGTTGCTGCTCCTGTTGTTGCTGCTGCTCCTGTTGCTGCTGCTGCTCATGTTGCTGCTGCTGCTCCTGTTGCTGCTGCTGCTCATGTTGTTGCTGCTGCTCATGTTGTTGCTGCTGCTCCTGTTGTTGCTGCTGCTCCTGTTGTTGCTGCTGCTCCTGTTGTTGCTGCTGCTCCTGTTGTTGCTGCTGCTCCTGTTGTTGCTGCTGCTCCTGTTGTTGCTGCTGCTCCTGTTGCTGCTGCTGCTCCTGTTGCTGCTGCTCCTGTTGTTGCTGCTCCTGTTGTTGCTGCTCCTGTTGTTGTTGCTGCTCCTGTTGCTGCTGCAGCACTTGTCATTGTATATCATTTGAAAATACTGACCTGTGCCTTTAACCCTTTCAGGGTTTCAGCCGTACTAGTACGGCTTAATCGCCAGGGTTTTTGACGTACTTGTACGCCTAAATTCTAGCGCCCTCAAATCAAGTGGAAACAGGCTGGTAGGCCTAGATGTGAGAGAATGGGTCTGTGCGGTCAGTGTGCACAGCATAAAAAAAATCCTGCACCACAGTGCGTAATGAAAAAAAAAAACTCTGACCATGTTTTTGGCTTAAACAGCGACTTTGCCGTCTATTTTCGTATGGTATTTATGGTTGTACAGTGGAACCCCGGTTAACGAACATCCCGGAAATCGTGTAATTTTTTTTTTTTTTCAACAAGTCGGCCGTCTCCCACCGAGGAAGGGCGACCCAAAAAGAAAGAAAATCCCAAAAAAAAGAAAATACTTTCATCATCATTCAACACTTTCACCACACTCATACATAATCACTGTCTTTGCAGAGGAGCTCAGATACAACAGCTGTAATTATGTAATTATGTAAGTATAATATTGTAAGTGCTTGTGGAAGTGCATTTTTGGGGGTCTGAAATAGACTAACCTACATGACATTATTTCTTAAGGAAGTAAATTCGTTCGGTGATGGCACTTGAGCAGGCTTCTGGAATGAATTTTGTTCGTTAGGTGGGGGTCCACTGTACCTTGAAACTGAGCGCAAAGTAGCGAAAATGTTCGAATTTTGCCGATGTTCAAGAGTAAACAAATCACGCCATGCGTCCAATACATATCAACTTACGAGTCTAATATTCTTGCACAAGTGTGCTGATATTATTTATACCGTTTTTACAATGGTGCAGTAGTATACATAACAGAAAATCTTCTATTTTTTGTGAGAATAAAAATTCAAAATGGAAAGCAAAAGTAATGTAAGAGGGGCCTGGAGACATGACTAATGAACAGAGAAAATGTTATTTTAGTGCCAGGAATGTCTGTCTTGTTTATTCTGGACCCTATTTTGAAATTGGCATCTTTTGAAATTTGTGTGAAATTGGCCAAATCGCCAATTTCTGACCACTTTATTGGGTAGTTCAAATTGGTAAATTGGCGGTTTCTTGTACTCAATTGATAGAACAAATGGAATTCTAGCGAAATAGCTAAAATTTTAGTAGACTGAAACATTGGAATTGGCCGAAAATAGGGCTCTAAGTGGGCGAAAACGCCGATGCGTAAATATCGTCGATATTGCTAACTTCGCGAGAGCATAATTCCGTTAGTTTTCCATCAAATTTCATACTTTTGGTGTCATTATGATCGGAAAAATATTCTCTATCATTTCATAAGAATTTTTTTTTTTTTTCGAAAAATTTTCGACCCCGAGAACGAGTTTGGGAGAGGGCCTCTCGACCCTAAAAGGGTTAATGGCAGATTTTCTGATCTAAAGGAAATAGATTTTCCATCTTAGCTAACTCATGCATTGCTATAGTGGATCATCTGAAGTGGACTGTGATGAGCCAGCAGCAGCCATGATGTGGCTCTGTGACGAGCCAACAGCAGCCATGATGTGGCTCTGATGAGCCAGCAGTGGTCATGTGTGGCTCTGACGAGCCAGTAGCGGCCATTATGTGGCTCTGTGACAAGCCAGCAGCAGCCATGATGTGGCTCTGTGACGAGCCAGTGATTAAATACACAAATTCAGCTAATTTGTCATTGTGTTTGCTGGAATGAGGTTTTAGTGTTGTAAATGACTTACTACATAAAGGAGGAACTGACTTTATATCACAAAACAGAGAAACTTCAGACAACTAAGTGTACATTATTGCCTGAAATCAAAGCTATTTGTAATAAACATCAAGTTCAAGGATCTCACTAACTTTAGGTTCTCAAACTTGAATCAAAACTTGAGCTTGGAGAGTTACTAAAAGAAATTTAATTTTGTTGTATTGTAGTTTCATGCAATATTATACCCTCTCAACACCCAAATACGTTTTATCAGGGAGGGGGGACATCAAACTGATGTGTGGAGGTGGGTTATGACACAAAGATCAGGGGTCACTGTGCTGGACCTTCAACAAAAGTAGCCACAGCTCCATTAGTGCCAATAATGAATCACTTAACCCCTTAAGGGGTCAGTGCCATAGTTCTACAGTTTTGAACTCTGGGTCAGTGCCGTAATACTACGCCATGAGTTCTGCTCACTCAGATAAGCTGTCAGCGGTAAATTTGGGTAAGTGTGCATCATATAAAAAAATCCTGCAGCTTGCAGTGCACGAGAAAAACTGCCTGCCACCTTGTTTTTGGTTTAAAACAGCGACTTTCTGCTGTATTTTCGTATGGTTTTATGGCTGCATTCAAGATTCTTGGTCTCATTTGATAGAATGGAAGATATATTACAGAAACAGAGATGATTTTGATTGGTTTGAGGACTGAAAATAGTTGAAATTGAGCTATAAGTAGCAGAAATTTGATTTTTGCTGATCAGAGTAAACACATCACGAAACTCGTCCAATACACATCCACTAGTTGGTCTAATATGCATTCACGAATGTGCCAACATTATTTATGCAATTATTACAATGCATAACAGTAAATCTTCTATTTTTTGTGTGAATAAAAATTCAAAATGGAATTCATGTGTAAATCTTGGGAACATAACTAATGAAGAATAAATGTTATTTTAGTGCCAGTAATGTCTGCATTGTTTATTCTGGACCCCATTTTGAAATTTTTATGAAATTGGCCAAATTACCAATTTCTGATCACTTTATTGGGTAGTTGATATAGATTGCGCAGTTTCTTGTGCTCAATCAATAAAATGGAAGACATACTAGTGAAATAGCTAAGAATTTGGTTGACTGGAAGAATGTTATTGGCCTAAAATAGGAGTTAAAATGGGCAAAATCTCTCATGCATTAATATCGCTGACACAGCAAAATTCGCGATAGTATAATTTCGTCAGTTTTCCATCAAATTTTGTATTGTTTATTACTTCAGAACAACATTCTCTACCATTTCATAAGCAAAAAAAATTTTTTTTTTAAATTCTTGGACTCTGTGGACAAGTTTCAGATCTGGGGTCTGGACCCATTTCAAATTACAGCCTCTCATCACTTAAGACATACTCATTTACACAGTTACAATGGCAGACAAATTAAAAAAAAAAAAGAACTTGGAAGAGGAAAATGGAAGTACAAAAGAAGTTCACAGTAAAGGGGTTAGCCGATGTGTTCGTGTGTGTGTTTACATTCTGAGTGTCTCTCTCTGGCAGCTTAATTAGGAAATTATTATACTCGGTGAACAAGGTATGTTGATGGTAATAATAATAATTAATAATCGCTGTGGGGCACTTTAAATGTCATATGTATTTCATAATAGTAATAAACAACAAGGGAGGGGTCCCTGCAGCAGTGCAGTTTATCAAATGTCACTGACTGTCATCAGTCACAACACCATAAAAGAAGTGACTGGACCATTACAGAAAGTTATGTGCTAAACATACACTCTTTTTCAGTGTGTCAGTCAGGTCAGCGCGTCGGTCAGTCGGTCAGGTCAGCGCGTCGGTCAGTCGGTCAGGTCAGCGCGTCGGTCAGTCGGTCAGGTCAGCGCGTCGGTCAGTCGGTCAGGTCAGCGCGTCGGTCAGGTCAGCGCGTCGGTCAGTCGGTCAGGTCAGCGCGTCGGTCAGTCGGTCAGGGTCAGCGCGTCGGTCAGCGGGGTCAGGTCAGCGCGTCGGTCAGTCGGTCAGGGCGTCGGTCAGTCGGTCAGGTCAGCGCGTCGGTCAGTCGGTCAGGTCAGCGCGCGTCAGTCGTCAGGTCAGCGCGTCGTCAGTCGGTCAGGTCAGCGCGTCGGTCAGTCGGTCAGGTCAGCGCGGTCGGTCAGTCGGTCAGGTCAGCGCGTCGGTCAGTCGGTCAGGTCAGCGCGTCGGTCAGTCGGTCAGGTCAGCGCGCTCGGTCAGTCGGTCAGGTCGGCACGGTCAGCGCGCGTCGGTCAGTCGGTCAGGTCAGCGCCGGTCGTCGGTCAGTCAGCGCGCGGTCAGTCGTCAGTCAGCGCGTCGGTCAGTCGGTCAGGTCAGCGCGTCGGTCAGTCAGCGCGTCAGGTCAGCGCGTCGGTCAGTCAGCGCGCGGTCAGTCAGCGCGTCGGTCAGCCGGGTCAGTCAGCGCGTCGGCAGTCAGCGCGGTCAGTCAGCGGTCGGTCAGTCAGCGCGTCGGTCAGTCAGCGCGCGGTCAGTCAGCGGTCGGGTCAGTCAGCGCGTCGGTCAGTCAGCGCGTCGTCAGTCAGCGCGTCGGTCAGTCAGCGCGTCGGTCAGCGTCAGCGCGTCGGTCAGTCAGCGCGTCGGCAGGTCAGCGCGTCGGTCAGCAGCTGCGTCGTCAGCCAGGTCAGCGCTCGGTCGCCAGGTCAGCGCGTCGCCAGTCAGCGCGTCGCGCAGGTCAGCGCGTCGGTCAGCGCGCGTCAGTCAGCCAGGTCAGCGCGTCGTCAGCCAGGTCGCGCGTCCGGTCAGCCAGGTCAGCGCGTCGTCAGCCAGGTCAGCGCGTCGGTCAGCCAGGTCAGCGCGTCAGTCAGCCAGGTCAGCGCGTCAGTCAGCCAGGTCAGCGCGTCAGTCAGCCAGGTCAGCGCGTCAGTCAGCCAGGTCAGCGCGTCAGTCAGCCAGGTCAGCGCGTCAGTCAGCCAGGTCAGCGCGTCAGTCAGCCAGGTCAGCGCGTCAGTCAGCCAGGTCGCAGTGCGTCAGTCAGCGCCAGGTCAGCGCGTCAGTCAGCCAGGTCAGCGCGTCAGTCAGCCAGGTCAGCGCGTCAGTCAGCCAGGTCAGCGCGTCAGTCAGCCAGGTCAGTGCGTCAGTCAGCCAGGTGGCGTCAGTCAGCCAGGCAGTGCGTCAGTCAGCCAGGTCAGGCGTCAGTCAGCCAGGTCAGTCGCGTCAGTCAGCCAGGTCAGCGCGTCAGTCAGCCAGGTCAGTGCGTCAGTCAGCCAGGTCAGGCGTCAGTCAGCCAGGTCAGTGCGTCAGTCAGCCAGGTCAGTGCGCAGTCAGCCAGGTCAGGCGTCAGTCAGCCAGGTCAGTGCGTCAGTCAGCCAGGTCAGTGCGTCAGTCAGCCAGGTCAGCGCAGTCAGCGGCGCGTCAGTCAGCCAGGTCAGCGCGTCAGTCAGCCAGGTCAGTGCGTCAGTCAGCCAGGTCAGTGCGTCAGTCAGCCAGGTCAGTGCGTCAGTCAGCCAGGTCAGTGCGTCAGTCAGCCAGGTCAGTGCGTCAGTCAGCCAGGTCAGTGCGTCAGTCAGCCAGGTCAGTGCGTCAGTCAGCCAGGTCAGTGCGTCAGTCAGCCAGGTCAGTGCGTCAGTCAGCCAGGTCAGTGCGTCAGTCAGCCAGGGTCCAGGTGCGTCAGTCAGCCAGGTCAGGCGTCAGTCAGCCAGGTCAGTGCGTCAGTCAGCCAGGTCAGTGCGTCAGTCAGCCAGGTCAGGCGTCAGTCAGCCAGGTCAGTGCGTCAGTCAGCCAGGTCAGGCGTCAGTCAGCCAGGTCAGGGCGTCGCAGTCAGCCAGGTGTCAGGCGTCAGTCCCAGCCAGGTCAGGGCGTCAGTCAGCCAGGTCAGGGCGTCAGTCAGCCAGGTCAGGGCGTCAGTCAGCCAGGTCAGGGCGTCAGTCAGCCAGGTCAGGGCGTCAGTCAGCCAGGTCAGGGCGTCAGTCAGCCAGGTCAGGGCGTCAGTCAGCCAGGTCAGGCGTCAGTCAGCCAGGTCAGGCGTCAGTCAGCCAGGTCAGGCGTCAGTCAGCCAGGTCAGGGCGTCAGTCAGCCAGGTCAGGGCGTCAGTCAGCCAGGTCAGGCGTCAGTCAGCCAGGTCAGGCGTCAGTCAGCCAGGTCAGGGCGTCAGTCAGCCAGGTCAGGGCGTCAGTCAGCCAGGTCAGGGCGTCAGTCAGCCAGGTCAGGGCGTCAGTCAGCCAGGTCAGGGCGTCAGTCAGCCAGGTCAGGGCGTCAGTCAGCCAGGTCAGGGCGTCAGTCAGCCAGGTCAGGGCGTCAGTCAGCCAGGTCAGGGCGTCAGTCAGCCAGGTCAGGGCGTCAGTCAGCCAGGTCAGTGCGTCAGTCAGCCAAGTCAGTGCGTCAGTCAGCCAAGTCAGTGCGTCAGTCAGCCAAGTCAGTGCGTCAGTCAGCCAAGTCAGGCGCCAGTCAGCCAAGTCAGGCGTCAGTCAGCCAGTCAGGCGTCAGTCAGCCAAGTCAGTGCGTCAGTCAGCCAAGTCAGTGCGTCAGTCAGCCAAGTCAGTGCGTCAGTCAGCCAAGTCAGTGCGTCAGTCAGCCAAGTCAGTGCGTCAGTCAGCCAAGTCAGTGCGTCAGTCAGCCAAGTCAGTGCGTCAGTCAGCCAAGTCAGTGCGCAGTCAGCCAAGTCAGTGGCAGTCAGCCAAGTCAGTGCGTCAGTCAGCCAAGTCAGTGCGTCAGTCAGCCAAGTCAGTGCGTCAGTCAGCCAAGTCAGTGCGTCAGTCAGCCAAGTCAGTGCGTCAGTCAGCCAAGTCAGTGCGTCAGTCAGCCAAGTCAGTGCGTCAGTCAGCCAAGTCAGTGCGTCAGTCAGCCAAGTCAGTGCGTCAGTCAGCCAAGTCAGTGCGTCAGTCAGCCAAGTCAGTGCGTCATTCAGACAAGTCAGTAAGTCATTCAGACAAGTCAGTAAGTCATTCAGACAAGTCAGTAAGTCATTCAATCAGGCAGACAGACAGACATGATAAAGAAGCCTAAATTAATAAAAACTGACATAGTATATGGAGATGTATGGAGGGTGTGGGGGGGCTGGGGGCTATACAGAGAGAGGGAGAAGGTGGGGAGAGGGAAGGGGGTGACACTTTTGAAGTGTCAGTAAGGGGTCTTTCCTCGATTAGCATCGTTTACCAACGGCGTCTTAGGCCCCTATCTCCGTCGTTAAGTGAGGAGAGGTTGTATGTAATTTTTGTTCATAATTTAAAGAGTTTGTAGGAACTAATTAATTTTGCATTAAATAATAATTTGCACTGTTTGAACACCGCTGTACCACCAAGGTTTTTAAACAAAAAGAAACACATTAACCATCACTCAGTCAACGACTGCCACAAAATAAAGACTTACCACTGCCGACCCTACAGCAACACCGCCAGCAGTTGCCGCCATCTGTGCAAAGAGTCCAGGTTGTCTTGGTGCCGCCGCTGCTGGCGGTGGGACAGATGCCGGAGGTGGTGGTGGTGCCGCCCGAGGAGGTGGCGGTGGTGGCCGGGATGGCACTGCACGCCTGCAACACATCAACATTATCAGAGTTCAAGATACTAGAGGGGTAGCTGGCAGCTCAGTGGTAGCGAGTCCAGGTAACATGGGAAGTAACCAGGTTCATCCACCGGGCAGTAATACTCAGGTAGTACTAGCTAGAGGAACAAAAACTTAACTAAATCACCTTAAGGGTCATTCCATGTCAAGTGGACCAGTTTTGAAAATCGTCCCCACCTGACCATCTCAAATTTCAGTACAATTTAACATGAAGGTTGTCATATATGTCATAGTAAGTTTGGTAAAGTTACAGTTGATATACAATAGTAGTAACGCTACGACCCTCAGAGTGGAGGAATGTGACCAACCTGCGGTACACATTATTGTAGTGGCACATCTTAGGAGTAAAACTTAACTACACTTACCTACACAACTTTTGCAGACAATTTAAAAAATCACAGCCCCAACACTTACATCTTTTACTTTTTTCACCGTATGAAGCCAAAGTAGGCAAAAAAATGTCGCATAACATTGAATCTTAAATTCAACTGTCTATATCTTTGATGATGTACATTATTGTAGCCAGCTACCCAAGTGGACATTATTGTAGCCAGCTACCCAAGTGGACATTATTGTAGCCAGCTACCCAAGTGGACATTATTGTAGCCAGCTACCCAAGTGGACATTATTGTAGCCAGCTACCCAAGTGGACATTATTGTAGCCAGCTACCCAAGTGGACATTATTGTAGCCAGCTACCCAAGTGGACATTATTGTAGCCAGCTACCCAAGTGAACATTATTGTAGCCAGCTACCCAAGTGGACATTATTGTAGCCAGCTACCCAAGTGGACATTATTGTAGCCAGCTACCCAAGTGGATATTATTGTAGCAAGCTACCCAAGTGGACATTATTGTAGCCAGCTATCCAAGTGGACATTATTGTAGCCAGCTACCCAAGTGGACATTACTGTAGCCAGCAACCCAATTGGACATTGTCACAATCTTAAAATATCAGACTCCAAACATTTTTAGTTACTGTTATTTTTTTTTATTAACACATCGGCCGATTCCCACCAAGGCAGGGTGGCCCGAAAAAGAAAAACTTTCATCAACATTCACTCCATCACTGTCTTGCCAGAGGGGTGCTTTACACTACAGTTCTAAAACTGCAACATTAACACGCCTCCTTCAGAGTGCAGACACTGTACTTCCCATCTCCAGGACTAAGTCCGCCTGCAGTTTCCCTGAATCCCTTCATAAATGTTACTTTGCTCACACTCCAACAGCACGTCAAGTATTAAAACCATTTGTCTCCATTCACTCCTATCAAATACGCACACGCATGCTTGCTGGAAATCCAAGCCCCTCGACCCAAAACCTCTTTTACCCCCTCCCTCCAACCTTTCCTAGGGCGACCCCTACCCCGCCTTCCCTCCACTACAGATTTATACACTCTCGAAGTCATTCTATTTCGTTCCATTCTCTCTACATGTCCGAACCACCTCTACAACCCCTCCTCAGCCCTCTGGATAATAGTTTTGGTAATCCCACACCTCCTCCTAATTTCTAAACTCCGAATTCTCTGCATTATATTCACACCACACATTGACCTCAGACATGACATCTCTACTGCCTCCAGCCTTCTCCTCGTTACATTCATCACCCATGCTTCACACCCATAAGAGTGTTGGTATAACTATACTCTCATACATTCCCCTCTTTACTTCCATGGACAAAGTTTTTTGTCTCCACAGACTATGAAGTGCACCACTCACCCTTTTCCCCTCATCAATTCTATGATTCACCTCATCCTTCATAGACCCATCTGCTAACATGTCCACTCCCAAATATCTGAATACATTCACCTCCTTCATACTTTCTCCCTCCAATCTG